>JAOYMZ010080789.1:0-11473 GCA_025802335.1 Pinguicula primuliflora
CAAAAGCTAACAACAAACCATAAATATTTAAAAGAGCGAGAGCCTATGCAACTCATCGACAAAGAGCAAATACCTATGCAGATGGATAAAAAGCATGATTTCCATATATCCTGAGAAGGGTTTGGAGCAGCCCAGATCTGGTAATAAAAGTTTTGTCCAAATGTGATATTCAAAGGAGGACATGTGGTGTTAGTGACACCTGATATTCAAAGGTGTAACAATCATACCTTGTTCAGCCAAATTCGTTCCAAATTTGTTCGAGAAGAAAAACCACTGCCGAGAACTTAGATACTCAACACACGTAATAAAAAAATTGAAGAGGCACATACCTGTAGAAAAAGCAGTCAAAACGAATATGGAACGTAAGACACCCTTCCACAATTTTGGTTGAAGACAAATTGCATTAAAGTCAAATGAAAACTTGAAGTTCTCGCACTGCACTAAATACTGATTTTGGGTTGGGTTTCCCGATCAATACCATATAGATTCCGAATCTGCATGCTTTAAATCTCAGAAAGATGAAATCACATTCGGATCATGAACAGAAATGGAATAATGGGCGAGATCGGGAAGAGAATGAGGCGGTGAATTTTTTCCAAATCTGGGCAAAAATGGGAACGCAGAATAGAGGAATGGTAGTCCCACACCACTTATACTCAATTAATCAAAACAACGACGTTTAGTATACTGTACTCAATTGAGTAAGTTTTGTGAATAAACAAAGTATTCTTGCGCAAATAATAATGGTTGGTTGCCGGTTGGGAAGGGAGGCCCCGGTTAACTCCAAAGGAAGAGACGAGATGTGTCCGACCAAAAGGTTGCTAGAGGAGTCGAACTGTTGCTTACGAATGACAGTGGATTGAGTCGATTCGGTGGAGAAATCTCCACATCATTTCTTTTCAGGTCATTTTGTTCATAGAAGTTTCCTTTTAGCAGTCGTTTAACGTCGCTCGTTGTAATATGGATATATGCAACTATCATGTTATTTGAAATACATTGCGTTGAATACATGCATTATCACAAAGCCTTGCCTGAATGTACAATGGAGCCGCAGGAAGACTAACGGAATAAACCGCCAAGAAGTCGCACATGATATATGCCACTAGATTAGCACTTTTGTATTGATAGGCAATTAGTAGCTTTTGGGCCATAAGCCCACTTTCGCATATAAGCGGTCCATAGGTATGTATGCATACTATCGCTCATGTAGAAGGAACATGAGAAAGTGTCGCATACAGTCATAGTTCCACCAACGCTTGCCCAGTGCAATTATGCCACATTCCTTCATTACGCCGTCTTCTCGTCAGCAATTGTCATTACACAGTTGGCTAAACCCTAAACATGACAGTTATTATGGTTACAATCTACTTTCCCAATTAAAACTCCATAGCGTGAGTTTGAAGACGGTATCGGAGTCATTTTAGGCGATTCCTGCCGATTTCATCGATTTTTCCATTGCAAATCAAGTCAATAGAAACATTTATTACTTATCGGTATATAAGGCGCCTATGGGAGTTTTAAGGCAAATGACCAGCATCATGAGCAAATTCCTATGGGGAGAAGAAAATGTAGGGCCCAGGAGGGTGAAATGGAGGGTGAAATGTAGGAAAACAGTGTGCTTGCCTAAGCATAAAGGAGGACACAGTATTAAATCGTTGAAACAGTTCAACCTGACCCTTCTTGGTAAATGGGGATATCGGATGCTAACTGAAAATTTTGGACTATGTCTGAGAGTCCTAAGCTCAAGATATGGCAATGCTATAGTTTCTGGTGGCTTGCAGCAGTGTAAACCATCTATATGGTGGAGTGACCTTACTAAACATGTGTTGCAGTCTACTTGGTTCAATGAGAATGTGAAGCACATGGTGGGAAATGGTGCTGCTACTAAGTTCTGGCTGGATATTTGGCTAGGAGACAGAACCCTAGCTACGCTCTACCCGAGATTCTATCTGAATGTTATCGATAAACATGCGAAGATTATAGAGAAAGGAAGGCCTGAGGATACCTGGAATTGGGCGTGGCTTTGGAATCATGAGCTGACTGATGATGAAATGCAGGAATTTGCAAGCTTGCTGCACAATTTGGAGCAGGCTCCTCGGCCTGGAACTACATCTGATTTCATTATGTGGAACGGGAATGCGCTGGAAAGGTACCCTACGAAAGACATTTATGCTCAGGTTATGAAAGACGAATGGGAGGGGATCGATTCCAATGAATTATCAACAAAAGTATGGCAGAAATCATTACCCATAAAGGTTGATGCTTTCAGCTGGAAGGTCCTTCATAATTGCATCCCGACTACCGATAATCTGACTTGCCGCAGCATTACCAGTGCAGATATCCATTGCCCATTCTATACCGAGGAACACAAGATGGTGGAGCACCTCTTCCTCCAATGCGAGGTGGCTCGAAAAATTTGGCAACAGGCATTCGTCTGGCTGAACTCAATGCTTCCAACCCCAGAAAATTGGATGGAGGTGCTTAATCTGTACACTCATCTGTCATTTCCCCCTAACATTCGTAAGATCTGGGGCTTGATTTGGACTCAAATTGTTTGGGAAACTTGGAAATTGAGAAATGGGATCATCTTCAGACAGAGCTCGCTGGATGAGGAAGCGGTCATTGACAAAGTTCAAATGAACACCTGGCTAATCTTGCGGGCCAATCATGTATTGGGTCATCATATTGGACTGGTGGAGTGGAGCACAAATATATTACATTGTATGTAGTCCAATATGGAAAATATGATGATGTTGTAAATATGTACATATTACATATATGAATAAAACATCCTCACTTATCCAAAAAAAAAGTCAATAGAAACATTCAATTGTCATCTGCAACGTTGCTGATAAATGGGCGAAAATCAAGACAATATTGAAACTATTTTACCTGCTGTACAAGTTGAAACACTTACTCACACGGCCATTGTTACTGTGAAGAGGGGAGGGACTGCACATAATTTTTTCTCATGCAAGGCCTCAAAACTAGGCAAATCTTAGCCATGGTTAGGAAGTTTAGAGTGTTGTATGTTTTGAACTGCCCAACTTCACCACTCAGCCGCAGATAGAGCATCCACCTTTTGATATCTCAGCCCCTCCTGCCACACAAAATGCCTTTTTATGCAATAGTCATATTTTGAATGTTGTAAAATGTTCGGATGAATGACACAATAGACTCTGACATCCGTCTTTGCATGTATCAAAACAACTTACTTTGAATGAGTTCTATTTCTATTCGATCACCATTTTTGCTTTCCATAAGGCTTAGAGGCCTCAGTTTCCGTATCCAACACATCATTCATATTCTACACATAACTTTGAGTTCATACATGTGGATCTATCGGGCCCCTATTCGGTACATTCCAATACAGGAGCTTCATTCTTTCTTACGATTGTGGATGATCACAGTCACGCTACATGGATTTACTTGATGAAATATAAGTCAAAAACTACATCATATCTCAAACAGTTTCTCAGTATGATAGCAGCACAGTTTTCTGCTAAAGTGATAACTCTGACAATGGAACTGAATTCACAAGCCAGACTTGTCAAGAGCTCTTATTATCCCATTGAATAATTCATCATTAGAGTGCACGGTACACTCCTTAGCAGAATGCCAGCATCATCATTTATTAGAGATGGCTCAGACTGTTCTTTTCCATTCATCACTGCCTCAATGTTCCTGGGGTGAGGCTATTCTGACTTCAGCATACCTAATAAATAAACTTCCGACAATAGTGTTGAAGTGACGTAGCCCACATGAAGTTTTGTATGGTTCAAAGATAAATCTTTCCAACCTCAGGACATTTGGGTGTTTGAGTTACGCCAGTGTCACAAGACCACTGAAGACAAAACTCTCAGCTAGGGGAATCAAGTGCATTTTTTGCTGTCTATTCTGCTTCTATGAAGGGGCACAACTTGTATGATTTCGATCAACACAAATTGATAATCTCGCGGGATGTGGTATTTTTTAGGATGTTTTCCCTTGCCAGGTGCCTCCTATCAGTAACAGTTGTATATCTCATAGCAAGCTCAACATTCCTTCCGATATATCTCCTACTATTTTACTAACCTAAATAGCTTCTCCGGATATGTCTCTCCTACAGTTACACTAGCCAAAATTGCCCCTACCCCACATCGCACCGTATCACCATATACCAGTACTTTATGGTTAGCCATCCGGGGCGTGATGCCAACCGAAAACTCTGAACCCTTACATTCTGATTCACTAAACAATGCTTTGCCTCCTGACTCCACCACTATATTTCCCATCGTTACACCTCCTCTCAGTCATAGCAGCCGCATTACCAGGGCACCTGTTTGGAAAATAGATTATACCATGATGAGCAATGAAACCATATCACCATCTACTCAGTGTCTCTTGTCTGTTAGTGCAATTGATGAGCCTAGATTTTATTTTGAAGTTATTACTGATGACCATAGGGTTCAGGCAATGAATGAGGAGTTGCGGACACTTGAGACAATTCACACTTCGATAATCACTCCTCTACCAGAATGTTGTAAGGCAATAGGTAGAAAATGGGTGTACAAGCTTAAACACAACCCTGATGGTTCTATCACACAGTACAAAACACATCTCGTGACAAAAGGATATAACCAGATTTAAGGTCTACATTTTTAGGTTCATTTTCTCCCGTGGACAAACACACCACAGTCCGCATCTTATTGGTTGTTTTCGTACAACGCGGTGGTATATCCATCAGCTTGACATAAACAATGCATTTTTACACGGACAGCTTGATGAGGAGGTTTATATGACCCCACTCAAGGCTATTCTGCACACGGATCTAGGCAAGTCTGTCAGCTTAAGCGATCCCTATATGGCCTAAAGCAGTTCTCCCAGCAATAGAAATGAGAATTTACTTCTTGATTACCTTTGGCTTTCATCAATCAACTATTGACAATTGTTTTTTCACCTTAAATACCTACGACTCGTTTACAGCTTAATTGGTGTACATAAATGATGTTATATTGACAGGGACTTCTCCCCTCATCCCATCCCAAGTGAAGGATTTTCTCAATGATGCATTTAGCATCAAGGATCTAGTATGCTCATTTCTAACTAGGTTTAGAATTGATCCCTTGCTCATCAGGCCTCTATATTACTCCGCACAAATATGTATTGGACATCATTCATGGTACTGGACTTGCTGATGCAAAAGCCACTAACACTCCACTACCACCAAGTTTAAAACTCCCAGGAACTAACTCCACACCTCTGTTGGAATATCCCTCTAAATATTTTAGTTTACTTGGGAAACTTCTCCATCCTGCATTCACCGGACATTATTTATGTTGTCAGTAATCTCACCCAGTTCATGTAGTCTCCACATGAATCACACTGGCATGTTGCAACTCACATTGTCTGATACCTGCAGGGGACCAAGGCTCTCGAACTCTATTTTCCCTTAGAGAATGTACTCAGATTGGGCCTCTTGCCTGGACCCACGACGTTCTTTAACCGGTTACTTGATACAACTGGGCAATGCTATGATTTCCGGGAAGACCAAGAAGCAATCCACAGTCGCTAAATCCTCAGCTGGAGCAAAATATTACATTGTGGCTTCCACTGTGTGTGAGCTGCTATGAATTTCCTATATGCTCAAAGACTTTGAAGGTAATGTTGATCAAGCCATTCCTCTCCACTGTGACAACAACGTAGCTCTTCACATGATAGTTAACCGGTCTTCCATGAACGGACTAAACACGTGTAAATTGACTGTCACATTTCCAGGGATCAATACAAAGCTGAATTCATTCTACTTTTATATATTCTATCTGAGCACCAGCCACCTGACGTCCTCACCAAGTCGATGCCCTCCTCCCATTCAATATTCTATCTCCAAGCTCGATCTCGGCCATGCACTCTCATCTCGAGATTGTGGGGGCGTGTTAAATACAAGTATTATAACCAATGTATGAGAAGGCGGGCGGCGGAGACGGAGCAGTCGGGGGCTGCCCCAGTGCCTCAGCCACCACGGCGCCGCCTTACCACCTAAGCTTTTTTAGAGGTATGCATTATTATGAGAAAGCTTGAAAATCAAATTTTAAAAAAATCTAAAGCCTGGAAAATGAGTACTAAACATTATTTTCCCTCATTTGAGAACGGTGTCATCTAAAAATGGGCCCCATTAGGTCAAAAACGGCATCGTATGGTTGTGTGGACAAACCATATCGATCTGAAGCCTGCACTGAGACGAGTCATCCGGCATTCATGAATTGCAAATCTGATGTTGTTTACCCCATGTGCATATAGTTCAAAGTTGTCGTCGATCTGTAAAATTAGATTTTAATATAGTTAGAGTCGTTTTTTTGCAAATCTGGTGATAAATTTTTTTTCTATCCCAAATAAAAAAAATACGTTCAAAACGGATAACCGAGCGTAAAGATACACCCCTTAACGTTTTTCAATAAATCAACACAATTTTCATTTCTTTTATCAAAGGTATCGACTAAGCAACTAATTTTTATGCATTTCACTTATGGAAAGGAAGGAGATCACAGTGAGCCTGAATAAATTAACTTGTATATTGAATGGGGTGAATTCTTGTTAATTGTTTACGTGAGATTATTAAACATGAGTTGGTAACCTTGGGTTTGAAATGACATTATTGTATTTACGTGTTATGAAAGGTTTGTCATGTTATGTTATATTCACGAGCACCTCGATATCGATTCCTACTGGGCCTCTGTGGCTCCCGAACTTACCCGTATATTTTCTTGCAAAACCGAAGAGGCGTTAATCCTGGCTGCACAAGACGGTGATTCCCGAAGGCTTTAGTTGTTGTTATGTTGTATTTATGAGATATTAGACTTATGTGACTTGGACTTTTATTTGTGGTCGTACTTATGTTTGGGCTTAAACCCTATTTTTGAAGATATTCGAGACTTATGACATGGTTTACGGTTTATTGGATTATATTTGA
This sequence comes from Pinguicula primuliflora, assembly GCA_025802335.1. NCBI lineage: Eukaryota > Viridiplantae > Streptophyta > Magnoliopsida > Lamiales > Lentibulariaceae > Pinguicula > Pinguicula primuliflora. The sequence continues at coordinate 6,950 of JAOYMZ010080789.1, forward strand.
TTTTTACTGAGTTTTTCGTTTGGCTTGGGTATGGCTTGTGGGTCATACTACCCTAACGAACCCCAAGCCCACTACGATAGAAATGAGATTCGTTACAAATGCAGTCTTACTTATTACTGCATATGATATGACTCCCCCACCGAGGATGATGTCATATCTAGAGGTGGACTAGGACTCACCAAGCCTCCTCCTCAATCGACATCCATGTATCCTTTTGAGTGCAAATCTCCCCCTTGATAATACAATTAGACCAGTCATACCACATTAGATAACGAAAGATTCACTTAACTGTTTGCCAATGAGCAGTTCCGAGTTGCTTTGATAAAGACTCACCAGTCCAACCACGAAAAAAATGTTTGGCTGTGTGCATAACATGACATACATTAGACTTCTAATAACACTTGCATAAGGAACTGTGCTCGTCTCTTCCTTCTCTTTATTTGTTTTGGGCATTGCTTGAGGCTTAGTGCCAAACTCTTATCAGCAGGAGTATCAACAGGTTTCGAGTTATGCATCCTGAATCACTCTAAGATTTTGTTTGTTGAGACAGGCCCAACAATATTTTAGAATGATTTCTGCAAATCTCAACTACTAGGACATACCTAGATTCACTCATATCCTTTATCTCAAAGACAAAGGACAATCATTATTTAATGGAGTTGATCTTTTTCATGTTGTTTTCGGTCAACAGTATGTCTCTGACATATGGAAAATGAAACAAGATTCATTCCTTTGTCCTTTAGAAATACACACAATGGTCCTCATCAATCATGATGAAACTATACAATAACTTCATGAAATTAGATGTACCATAATCTGTAAGACTGTTTTAAATCATACATGGATCTTGTAAGATAACACACTTATCTTCTTTCCCTATTGAGACAAACCTAACAGGTTGATCCATGTAAATTTTTTCCTCAAGAATTTCATTGAGAAAGACAGTCTTTATGTCCATTTACTCTCATTCGATATCCAAATAGACAACTAAGGTCAGAAATAGGCGAATAGAGATCATTCTCACCACAGGAGAAATATCTCTTCATAGTCAATAACCCCAAATTAGGTAAAGCCTTTCGCCACGAGTTGAGCTTTGAACTTTCAAATAGTTATCAAATCTCATTTGTTTCCATCGAGTTCATTTCATCTCTTTATGACACTTAAGTCACTTTCACTATCGGGCAAGTCCATATCCTCATGATAAGAGGTGAACGTTTATACTTCAAAATGTACGTATAAGAACACATCTTCCTCAATTCGATAGTATCACCAAAGAATTCTTCCATCAAATAACATGATTTTCAGTTACCATTATTAAAAAGCTACTCCCACTAACTCCAAAGTTGGTGGAATTCGTTGTTACGTCTGTATTAGGTACAGAAAGTTGCTGATCAACTTGCCTATTTGAATGACCACTCCCACTAACCCATTGGTCGGTGAAATTTGTAGTCTCATCAGTTGAAGATATTAGAGACTGCTGATGAGGACTGACATCATTTGCATTTACACATTCATTTGGCAAGCTCACACTTACAATATGTGGGAGTTTCTGATCAAATTACCTATTCGAAAGGACCACTTCCACTAATCCATGTGTCAGTGGAATTTGTAATCTCATAGGTAGAAGGTATTGGAGATTGCTGCTGAGAACTGACCTCATATGCATTCTCAGTTTCATTAGGAAAGAACCCTCTTGCAAAATACGAAATTTCACCATCTTTTATATTTTGGTGAAATGTATTCTCCATCACATTAAGAGATAGTGGCAGTTCTTATTGTAACTCATACAATTGATTGCCCTGTCTTATATCACTGATAGTTGAAAACTGGTCCCTAAAGCTTCTCGACATTGCGACTATCAATTCCAGTCATGCCTCCATTCGAATGTTCATCGAACAATACATATCATCTCGCATGTTCAGGCTAACGAATGAACACCCATTTGGTTGCTCTTAGACCAAGTTTTCCATGCTGATGGGTTTGGTCATGCACATAACTGCCGAACCTCATGGTCACATATAGTCTAAGATTGGCTTCCTCCCATTCCATAACTCATACGGAGTGGTGGACGCACTTTTACTTGGTACACAATTGAGAATATTTATTATAATAAGCAACACCATATTCTCAAAGGTTTATGGGTAGGTTAGCTTGCGCCATCATAAACCTTACCACGTTAAGTAAAATTCGATTCCAGCATTCTTCAACAACGTTTTGCTGCGGAGTATATGGAATAATAAGTTTTCTTACAATGCCCTTTTCATCACAATATTCTCTGAACGAATCAGAAAAATATTCGCAACCACGATTGGTCCTTGAAGTGTTAACTTCTCGGTCTAATTTGATTTCGACTTTCATCACTTAGAGCTGAAACATATCGAGCTCTTCATTGTAGTGAGATAACATGTACACGTAAAAAAACGTGAGTAGTTATCTGTAAGATAGCCCTATGATATATTTTACGCACATGGGCAAATGTTGGGATAAACTAGATAAAAAGGATTGATGACTCAATAACCCTTACTAAAAGGCCTTTTGCTAGCCTTGCAACCTAAGCAAGGTTCACACATGGGCACCTTAGCTCTTGTGTTGAAGTTTAAAAGACAACACTTAGGTAGTCGATTAAGCCTATCTTGACTAATCAAATCTAGCAAGCCATTTTACAGATTAAGAGTTTTACTTATATTGGAGATTAAGGCAAAGGACGAACTATTTAAACTTAAATAAATGTCATCCAAATTTAGAACACAAAATCATGTTTGTAAGATTTACGACTAAGGACATTATCGCCATACATGATTCTTAAACCATTCACTACGAGATTAAAATTAAATTCCAAAGAACTCTCCAAACAACAATGTATAACAGGTACAAAAATGGTGTCATGCAATAGCAATGTGTTCCTGCCACGAAGCTGAAACTCGTAATTGCCAATACCAACATTATTTACACTGCCACCCCCATGGGGATACTTTATTTTCCAACACCACAGTAATGAAACTCGATGAACCCAACATAGTCATTTACTGTGTATTGATTAGCTCCCGGTTAACAATTCACATAGGAAAAAATTGTAACTAATACATAGGAACATGTGTATAACTCAGGATTATTGTGAATGAAATGTACATTTCTAGATTCAGAACATACCCGAGAGAAATAACATTTCTTTTTGCAGTTGTAACACTCATAGGCGCTACATTCTTTGGGCTATTTTTGTATAAATGTTATTTGTGTATCTTATTCTTTGGTGGGATTTTCTCAAGACTTTAGAATCTCCCCCATCAGTCGAAGAAGGCGCAACCCTCATCCTCTGACTCAATGCACTTAGCAATATCAGTAAACGTCTTGATGTTCATATTATAAGTCATTATGATTGTGAAAGGAGTCCAACAAAAAGTCTTCCGTTTTATCAGTTAGAAAATGAATCACATTAACTATCTTCTCGAACTCATATATGTTAATCCCTCATCCTCTCTTTTTTTGATTTCTCATCCTCTAATTCACACAGAATAGAGTTCATAATGCTAATATGTTCCATTACAGGTCGACACGAATCGATCTTGTATTGGAGTCAGTTCATATGCAAGGTACAAAATCTTGAGTGTGACATCTGGTCATATAACACATCTTTGGGTTTTTTAGCGGTAAAGTGTTCTAGAACATCTTTTTCGTGTATGTGAGACATACTCTTCCTAGACAAGATGTTGTAGTTTAGCTTACTGAACTTATCAGAGAGCTCAGTTATCATTTTTGGGTCCTTTTTATAAATATATTCAAGGACATTAGATTCAATATTTAGTTAGATTTTTCAATAGAGCATTTTGATTAAGTATTGTGTTCGAAAACTTTGCAATGCTCGTAATCATCACACTCTACATGACCAAAAATTTTAAAGAAAAAACTAATGTTCACACTTGAAACATATTCAAGTAAAGGCCTCATGTAACCAACAAATGATACATATGGTTCTTTGAATGAGAGCATTTGAATAATTTGTCCATGTCAATACGTATTGACACAAATTATTAGTTAACGTATAACGTTTCAAATTTCTTACAGCACACAGCTATAAGACGAGTTCCGAACACATTAAAAGAATCTGTGTCGTGTCACATTTATTCTTAATCGATTCGAAAAATATCCAGTTGGTTGGTACGCAGATCAACCTTCTACACAATGATTTTTCATTCCTCATGGAGAACTCAGGTTTCTGGTGGGGTCACAACGATCCTTCTTAAATACCAGTCCTAGACAGTCAGACATGAGCAGAATTAATGCAAATGTTCTTTTAATATTAGGATTTTATGGTAAATAGTGATTACCATAAAATGATTTTATTGACACATAGTCAATAAAAGATGTTGTTGCATACAATTTTATTTTTGTTTGTCCTCTTTTATTATTATTTGGAATACATTCCAATAATAAAAGAAATTTGTAACATGCGACATGCTTATAACGCAATAACACATAGTCAATTAAGCATGCTTTCATTCTCAAATAGAACCTTATCATGTATGC
>JAOYMZ010080800.1:0-11471 GCA_025802335.1 Pinguicula primuliflora
ATTTGTTGGCAGAACAAATCCAACGAATTGCCGCAAGGTTGAAAATTTGAAGTTGATGAATCCCTTAGGGACTGAATCCGATGGGATAGAATAAAACTCTTGTTCAAACAAGAGGGACTTAATTCAATCAAGATCAAGATGAATTTGAAGAACGAAGGACTAAACCCTCGGGAAAAATTTCTGATCGTAAAAAAACAGTTCCTGCCCCCAAAAAAATTCCTCTAACAACCTCCAAATTTCCGATTTGAAGAGAATAGATAGGAAATCCAATCAAGATCAAGTTGGAGAACGAAGAACTAAATCCTCGGGAAAAATTCCTGGCCGTCAAAAATGAGTTTTTGCTCTGATACCACTTGTTAGGAAAAAGGGAAAGAGACACAGGAATTAACGTGGAAAAAACCTCCCAAATATAGAAAGGAAAAAAACCAACAGGAAAACAATTCTATTTTAAACTATCACAGAATATAAATATATGAGGTCCTATATATATAGATATAAATAAATAAATCATATTCTAGCAAACATTAATAATTAGAATTTGACAGCCATCTCATCTATTCAAAAAATTTCAATCATCTATATATGAGGAAAGGAAAAGAATAGGAAAAGGAAAGGAAAGGAAAAGGAAATGAAAGAAAAAAAGATGGTGTACTCCATGATCTCATACTCACTCGCCATCTGCTCCCTTCCGGCAATCGCCATTGCGGTCATCTGCCTGGCGGATTTGGAAGTTTTGAAGACACTGCAGCTCCATCTCCCGGCGGTGATGGCGTGCGCCGCCGTGGTCATCACCTCCGCGGCGATCTACTCCGTCTCCCGTCCGAGGAACGTCTACCTCGTGGACTACGCGTGCTACCGCCCGCCGGAGGAGCTCCAGGTCCCTTTCAGAAAGTTCATCGACCACTCGCGCCTCTCGCGCAGTTTCGATGAGTCGTCGATCGAGTTCCAGGGCAAGATTCTCGAGCGATCCGGAGTAGGGGAGGAGACCTACCTGCCGCCGGTGCTGCACGAGTTACCAGCTCGGCCGTCGATGGCGGGGGCGCGTGAGGAGGCCGAGATGGTGGTGTTCGGCGCGTTGGATAACCTGTTCGCCGCGACGGGGATCGAGGCGAAGGACGTTGGGGTTCTGGTGGTGAATTGCAGCCTTTTTAGCCCGACGCCGTCGCTCTCCGCCATGATTGTTAACAAGTACAGGATGCGAGGAAACGTCAAGAGCTTCGATATCGGAGGTATGGGATGCAGCGCAGGCGTCATCGCCGTCGATATGGCGAGGGTTATGCTGCGGCTGCACCGGAGCACATACGCCGTCGTCGTCAGCACGGAGAACATCACCGAAAACTGGTAATGCACAAAAAAAAAAAAATTGCACAAATTTTAAATTAAATAATTTTATTTTATTCACTCGAATATAAATCTAAGTCTAACTATATAAAGTTATAAATAAATATAAGTCACGCTATATATTTATTTTATTAAAATTCATAACGTATAAATCTTAAATTGTTCCCTCCACACCAAATGAAAGGAATGATTCCAAGTCATCTCCTACTTTAGGAAGATTCATAGTATTTTATGTCTGGCGTAGCCACGGCAAAGGAGATTGCCCAGATTATGGGGACTACGAATTTTCCTCTCTGGTACAAAACCTGGTTTTGAGCCGAATTTTTTTTCTGGTGAAGATCTTATGGTGCCGAATTTTAATGGTGCCGAATTTTAATGGTGCCGAAATTTATTATTGGCCGTTGGATGAAATTATCTCGGCCGTTGCAGCACAAATCCAACGGCCAATAATAGATTTCGGCACAATAGTGAGTGTTCGGCACCATAAAATCTGCACTAGAAAAAAATTCGTTTTGAGCCATCGATTCCAAATAATTGTTCATATTTGCTCTGGACAACGTCGTTTAAGATGACCACAAAATTTTGTGTATTGAGACTTTGTGTCATTACCATTTCCCAATACACATATCAATACAATAAATCAGCTTGATTTAAGGTTGAATAAGGCACGCCTTTACTCATATTAGTCTATATGTGCACACACAAACAGGAGCCGGTTCTAGGTTCCTCCCGACCAAATTTTTGAACCGTGTTAATACATAATGCTATGTGTACGTTACATTCTTATGTATGAATTATGATCAATACAATATTAAGAATTTGTATAGTGATGCAAGCCCACACTATTATTTAGGATTAACACATCGGCTTTTACAACTTAGATTAGCCAAATGAACACTTAGAGTCCTGGTTCGGACTCACACATGGAAATACAATCAAGACAGCTTGGTCTGATGGTAATTAGGTGAACTCCTGAATAAGAGGTCTCGAGTTCAAGCTTCAGTAAAAGCGTTTGGTCAAGTCTAATCCATATGAGCCTTTGGGCTGGGTGCAGGCCCCCTAGATTAGTCGAGAGTGTAAAAAACTCTTAGATACTGGAAAGGAGCGGGAGTAATTCTACCAACTTACCTACCTAAAAAACTCACACATGGAAATACTGTAATATTTTGTATTAATGAAGAACCATTTTTTCAATAATGATACATGTACATAATTATGTACAACCAATAGAATTTGTACATGTGTTATTGTAATTGGGACCACACATATTTTATTGGTGCATCATTCCACGTGTACAAATTTTATTGATTGTACATAATTATATATACTAAAATTACGTTTATGTATCATTATTTTTTTATATTTAATGAAGTAACATTAGCCATAAAAAAAAAAAGGATTAACACATATTTTATATTTTATTTCGATTCCATATTAGCAAATATTAATGATCAAATATAATATTGTATACAATTCTCATGTTTATCAATCTGCAGGTACTTTGGCAATCAGAAGTCGATGCTCATCCCAAACTGCCTCTTCCGCATGGGCGGCGCCGCCGTGCTCCTCTCCAACCGCTCCGCCGACCGTCGTCGCTCCAAGTACAAGATCCTCCACGTCGTTCGTACGCACCGAGGCTCCAACGACACCGCCTTCAACTGCGTCAACCAGGAAGAGGACGGTCCAGGAAAGACCGGCGTCTCTCTGTCAAAGGACCTCATGTCCATCGCCGGCGCCGCCCTGAAAACTAACATCAGAACCCTTGGCCCACTGATCCTCCCCCTCAGCGAGCAACTCCTCTTCTTCCTCAGAATCATGTCGAGAAAGCTCATCAACCCGAAGATCAAGCCCTACATTCCGGACTTCAAGCTTGTAGTTGACCATTTCTGTGTACACGCCGGCGGCCGCGCCGTCATCGACGAGCTAGAGAATAATCTGTCGTTGGATCCAGTGCACGTGGAAGCTTCTAGAATGACCCTGCACAGATTCGGAAATACTTCCTCCAGTTCCATATGGTACGAGCTAGCCTATCTCGAGGCCAAGTATAGGGTGAAGAAGAACGAGATGGTGTGGCAGATTGCATTCGGTAGTGGATTCAAATGTAATAGTGCGGTCTGGCAAGCGATGCGGGACGTGGAGCCATCTGAAAATAATCCGTGGCGCGATTGTATCAATCAGTATCCAATCTTATCGATCTAGATACGCTCTTATACATTTTCGAACTTTGGGTTTCGGGTTAACATGGTCACACCCTTAACAACATGTCAATTACTGGGTTTAAATTTTTGAATACTTTCGAGAATAGATTTTTTTTTTTGTGTTGACATACAGAATATATCTCACACGAGTTCGAGATAAAAATATAAACTAACTTATAAGGAAATTCGTTGTTACTGTAATGAATCCAAAATTTGTCCGTGTGGATTAAGGGTTCTTTAGGGCAGTATGACCCACGAGCCATGCCCGAGCCCATTCTTGTACGTCTATAATAAAATATAATAACTATTATTCTCCACATAATATCATAAAAGAACTCGTTTCAGATGCACGCATAAAGGTCCGAGCCCACTACAATTAGCAATCAAGTAGAAAATAGAAAGTCAACGTAGCTTTCAACTCCCCAAGTCCCTCTTCTACTAGTCCACGACATACTTCTTGATTCACCTTCACGAGCTAATGGGGTTAATGTTGCTCCGGCCCTGCAATCAAAACATATAGGTAGAATCGTAAGCCACAAGGATCCAGTAGACGACCAACACTCCAATGGTAACATCACACATACGACCATACAATTCACATATCTAAGCCTCACATAACATATATTCATCCAAACTTACCTTCCATGGAATTCATTTAGCCTCTCACATAATTAACAATTCATAAGTAAAGGCATGATGACATTAAAATTCGTAAGAAGACGTCTTCTAAAGCAAATCACACTTACCATCCCCAAACCTCCCGTATGCATGCAAATACTGGATTTTACGCACCCATCATCCCCATCATAACAATTCATGAGAATTATCTAATTGTCAACAATATGTAAGTTTTAACCCCTAGCAAGAAGTCCAAAAAGGGAAAACATAACGTTCACATAAAGATCATCCTCGTAGGCATGCTTTGCATGCTTGTTCAACAAAACAATTTCAGCCGGATGAGCACCAAAACAAATTCAACACCAGACACACGGCTCGATATGCTCAACCCTCAAGATGCCAAACCCTTCTCTTGTTGTTTCTCCACCAAGCCACAACATTCCTCTCGTTCTCTTTTCTCTCCCACTATGATTCCCACTTGCCTCTCGTATAATCACTCTTTGTATCACATACGCTCTTCATGTTCACTCCATGAGCCTCTCCCATCACTCTTACAATCACTCTGCAATCTTTTCCACTCTGTCTCATTCACTCTGCCGCTCGCGGCCCTCACCACACTGCATTCTCTCCATTTTATCTTCTCATGCCTTCATAGTTTCTCCTCGTTCAAGGATTCAGGGATACAAGTCAAGTAAAGCTAAGCCACAAGCACAGCATGGAGCTTAGCATGAACGTCAGACAACCGGTCAGCCGTCCGGCTCCTCTCCGCCACCATATAAGCAGTGAGAGGAGTGGGTTCCATATGAATGACCTCTCTATCCGACCACCTTTCCGTACCCAGCTCGCGGCACCACACCCCGAAGGTGAACCCCATTCGAGATGTCGCGCCCATCTCCTCCGGCTGGTCAACCAGCTCCTTTGCACACCACTCAGTGCGGGAAACCGGTTTCCACGATCAGTTCACCCCCTGCTGCCACCCAAGAATCGATCGTCTACCTTTATTTCTTCGTGAGTCACCAAATTTCCGTCCAGATCTTGCCGCTCTCATCTCATCCATTCCCCCTTCCTTCACGAGATTGCACACATTTATACCCTTGTCGTACGGAAGGGTTTTCATGCCATGATGGGCTAGTTAGCAAGAAAGGTGGGTATTGGGCTTGAATTTTCGGCCCACTTCCGTCCACATTCAATTCAACAATTTAAGAGGTGATACATTACATGTATTTTGTCCTTAAGAAAATATAGCTAGCCCAATTCTGAATTTAATGGCCCCCCTTTAAACTTGCATTTAAATCTAATCCCCAAAATATTTGCGAAATTAATTTGTTTAAAAGTAGAAATTTTTCTTACCTTACATCACTCCCCCCCCCCCTCAAATTAGTTTCGTCCTCAGAAACTCGCAGCTTCTGGAGCATCAAATAAATGTGGATAGGCTTCCCGCATTGTGTCGCTTGACTCCCATGTCGCCTCATCTTCAGTTTGATTACTCCACTGTACCCTCACATAAGACACTTGCCATCTTTGGAGTTGCACCGACTTGTGATCCAAAATCCTAATGGATTCCTCCACTCGACTCAATTCTGTTGTGATTGGAATTTGCTCGATGTTCAAGGCATGATTTGGATCACTCACATAGTGACGAAGCTGTGATATGTGGAACACATTGTGCACATTCGACAATTGAGGTGGTAAGGCTAGCCGGTAGGACTTCTCCCCAACTCACTCCAATGTCTCATGCGGTCCTATATATCTCGGATTTAGTTTGCCGCTCTTTCCAAATCTTATCACCCCTTTGGTCGGCGAAACCTTCAAATAAGCTTTGTTCCCCACCATCAGTGTTAGAGAGCGACGTCTCAAATCTGCCCAACTCCTCTGTCGGTCTTGAGCCTTTTTTCAAATATCTCCGGATGATAGTAACCTTTTCCTTAGCTAGTTGCACCATTTCAGGACCTAATATGTATTTCTCCCCTACTTCATCCCAATATAGCGAAGACCGACAACGTCATCCATAGAGAGCCTCATAGGGTGCCATGCCTAAGCTACTATGGTAACTGTTATAGGAAAACTCAACCAATGGTAACTACTTCTCCCAGTGCTCCTTAAAATTCATCACACAAACCCGTAACATGTCCTCCAATGTTTGAATGGTGCACTCAGATTGTTGATCCGGCTGTGGGTGATAAGCAGTGCTAAGTCGCAGTTCTGTACCTAAATTTTTTTTATTGCAAACTACCCAAAACTTTGAGGCGAACTGTGGGTCACGGTCGGACACTATACTCACTGGTACTTCATGCAATTTCATGATGTATTCGACATACAACTCGGCCAATTTGGAAACCGTGTAGCTTACGATTATATGTATAAAATGTGCACTCTTTGTAAGCTGATCAACGATCACCCATATGGTATCATGTGTTTGAGGTCCCTTTGATAATCCTATGACCAAATCCATAGTGATGTGTTCCCACTTCCACTGCAGTATTTCCAACGGCTGAAGTTCTCCCCTCAGCCTCTGGTGTTCCGCTTTACCTGTTGACAAATCATACACCTAACTACAAACTCAGCTACCTCGCGCCTCATGTTTGGACACCAATACATCCCTTTGAGATTTTGATACATTTTGGGTGATTCTTGGATGGATACTAGTGCGGGAACAATGAACTTCCCTCATGATGTCCTTTAGTCAAGATCATTCGGGATCCATATCCTCATAAACTTCATTACCCGGCCATCAACGAGAACCCGCTGTTCTGCTTCTTTCCCCTCGGTCTCTTTCAATATTTGTTGAATGTCCACATCTTTCTATTGCGCTGCTCGAATCCGATCCACAAGACTAGGTTCCGCGCATAACATTGCCATCTGTGCCGAGATGGATTCCACTACTTCCAATTCCAATTCTTCTCACTCTCGAGTTAGCATTACTGACTTATATGCGGTCCCCTTCCGGCTCCGAGCATCTGCCACTCGATTAGCCTTTCCTGGATGATACTAGATATCGATATCATAGTCCTTGATCAACTCCATCCACTGCCGCTGATGCATGTTTAACTCCATTCGGGTAAAGATATATCGCAAACTCTTGTGATCGATGTAGGTCAATGATCGAGAAAGTGGACGCCCAGCCACCTGGGCAGCTGCCTAAGCGGCCCAAAGCACAAAACCAGCCTGCTTTGGGCCTGTGCGGAGTGATAAAGCGTTTGAACTACTAAGAGGGTGGCCCAGACCGACTTAACGACCCGGAAAGGCTGTAATTAGGCCTAGACGGCCCTCACAGTCCACACCAACCCCAAATTTTTTTTTAAAATTTTTTTAATGCTGGTTGGGCTCTTGGCCCAACCCTTAAACAGTAAGGCAGCCCAAGCCCACGCAGCTGAACTTGTCTGCATTTGGCAGTTTCAAGCCTAACTTCTTCCCTTCTACTCTACTGCATATTTATAGGAGAAGGATGAGGGAATTTTTTTATCTGAAATCGGTGTGGGACAAACCACACCAGTTTTGGACAACAAAAGTCCTCCATCATTCTCCCATAAATAGACCGTAGAAGCACAAGGTAAGTAGATTGAAAAAAACTTTTTTTATTAATAGTTAATAGAATTAATAAAAAAAATGTTGTTGTTTTTATAAAATTAATAAAAGATTTTTTAAAAAAATATTTATCACAGTTTTTCAAAAACAAAACAAAAAATACCAAAAAAATAATAAACCCAATCGGCAGAGCGCCGCCTAGGCGGCGTGGGCGCTGGGCGGTCAGAAAATGCCTTGGGGTCACCCAACGCATTCTCGAACACTGGTGCAGGTAGTGCACCGAGCCCCGTAAAGATAGTGTCTCCAAACCTTCAGAGCGTGTACCACCGCCGCTAGTTCTAGGTCATGTGCAGGATAATTCGCTTCATACGTCTTCAACTGTCGGGAAGCACAAGCTATCACTTTATCACCATACCTCAATACATACTCCAGCCCATTCTTGAAGGCATCGTTGTATACCACATTGTCAAGTCCTTCCTTAAGCAATGCCAATACCAGGGCGGAAGATAATGTCTCTGATGAGAGTCGTATCGGACAAGATGAAGCCACACAGTTTGGATATGATAATCAACTGATAAAGCCGCCCATAAAGCGGGTTGAATAAAGAAACGTGTATAGAAGATACATGTATAGATTAAGTAGTCGCTAAGTCTTGTGTATATGGGCCAAAAGCCCATCTCAGTACCCTGTACAAAACATATATAAGTCGCTGATGCGGCGCAAGGAAAACGTAGTGGAATACAGAAAAGTTCTTCCACCAAATTCCTCTCATCTTGTTCATGCCTTGAATACACACATCCTCAAGTCATCAAATCATTCAAACCTTTATCTGTTATGTGAACCGAAGAGTGACAACTCTAATCTATAATAGTGGTAGCTGCCCTTCGCCTTACTGCTGATCTGCTATGTGAAGATCCAGATCTTGCTTCTCCGGTGATACTCATTTACCGTGCCTGGGAGAACTTTGAATTCCTGCTTGGTTTTTTTGTTTCAATTCAATTGTTGATATTGTTAGCATTGAATAATAACCGTAAATACTTTTTGTGCCATAGTGGCAACTCTTGAGTTGCTGGTTGTTGATGTTCAACAACTCTTGAATAACTCATTGTTCCTGAATTTTGTCAAATCTCGAATTCGAAATAGAATGACGGATAGTTGGCTAACTGTTTGTTTAGTTACTTTTATTGAAAATAATATTTTTGGCAAGTTAACAATGATGTTATTATGCAGCAGTATCAGACTATGAGCCACCATATGGAATAATTATAAATTTAATTATCATTATTTAGTGAATTATTTATTATTAATATTATTTAAATATTAAGAATATTTAATATATTTTTTAAAAAATTAGATGATATGAAATTTGGGTATCGTGCTCCCTACGAAAAAAGCCGCCTTAATTTCCTTAGGGCTAGCAGATTTTGGCACCCCAAGAGTCGAGTAATAATTTGCTACAGCAGCCACCACTCTCCCAAACATCTTGGCGCTTTTGTTAGGGCTTGAACTCGAGACTTCGTACTCAAAAATTCACCTAATTGCTTCGCCCTTGCATGAACCAAATATATATGTTTTTCGGCCATTTTGACTAAGTGATAAAAAATTTGCATTGATACTTATAAAAAATTACATTGATTCCGGAACATTTAGTAGAGATGATTATCGATCATATATTTTAATTTTGGTGATTTTGCTAACTAAACAATAAAATCCTATAAATAGGAATTTTAAGTGCATAACCATCTACTTACCAAAAAAAAGTGCATAACCATCAACTAAAAACAAATAATACATTTTAGTCAAAATTGTCAAGAGAAAGGTTGACCTAGTGGTCTAAGAGTGACAATTGCACTCAAAAGTCATGGATTCAATTTTCTTCAGCGATATGAGTCGGTCACATATGGCTTGCCAAATGTGACTTACCTCCCTACCGTGGTTTGCAGGCTATTGGGCTGGGCATTGGGTTTACCTATAACCCTATTTCGGTAGGGTTCCCTACGTTATCAAAAAAAATATCGTCAAAATTAAAATATGTGACCAGTTTTTGAATATTGACACGAGAATTCCAAAACAATATGTATTTTCGGGAGTAAAATACAATTTACCCACTATGGTTTGCAATTTTTGGAATTATTAAATAATAATTTGACAATTGAAACAAATTTAAGACGAAAAATAAAAAAAAATTCATTTTTTGTATTTTTGAATAATATTTTTATAATAAAAATGAATAAATTCTAAACTAATTAAGAAGCAAAACAATCTTTTTTTATTATTTTTTCTCGCACATTCTCAATACCTGCGAGTGTAATACACGCGGGGTAATTTTCTCTTTTTTAAACCACAAGGAATAAATTGTAGTTTTTAAAATATAAGGGAATAAGGTGACTTTAGTCCAAAGTAAAGTGGTAAATTGTTTTTCATTTCCAAATGAAATATTTATTTATTACTTATAAAAAATGGAATATTTAATATTTTGGACACGGTCCGGTCCCTAGGCAAGAAGTTGCCGTCCCCTAGGCCCAGAATATATCGGAAATCACTACTGGCCCACTGGGAAGAGGAGGCCGAAGAGATAATCATTAACTCAACCAATGGCCGACTTAGCAGAATTTTATTGGGTAGGCTAATATACAAAATTAGGCTAAAAATGTGTAAAATGGGCTTTTTAAATTAAAAAAAGGGAAATGGGCCCAGAGGGACACGAGCTGTAGCCAGGGGCCGCCACCCCTGGTTCCGCCCTTGAACTCAGCACAGCACAGACTGGGTAACGGGGCAATTCATAAAGCCCACACGTCGAACAGCCCGATATATTGCCCCTCTAATCCGACTACTATGGAACATGAAAGGTCGAGATAACAAGAAAAAGAGATTTGAAATTTGGCAACTGCGAGGAGAAGGATAAATAGAAGATTATGCTCATCTTAAATAAGAGATGGATGGGATTTTGAAAGAGTACTGAGAAAATAGGGTGTGTTTAGTAGTAGGGACAAATAGGATATAGATGAATAGGATTTAGTAGGATGAGATAAGTTATTCTACATTTAGTACACAGGATTATATTGGATTTAAATGGTTAAAGATATAATGAGATTAGAATCTGATGTTTAGTAAACAGGATAAGTTTATGGAATGATTTCAAAATTTAAGTATAATTACAATTTTAACCTTACGAATTTTATATTTTTTTAGAAAAAAATATTTTCGAATTATTTTTATTTTCGAAATATATTTTATTCGAATTATTTTTATTTTCGGAAAAAAATATATTTCGAAAAACAATATTTTCGAAAAATATATTTTTGAAAAAATATTTTCGACTTATTTTTGAAAAAATTATTTTCGAATTTTGAATTATTTTTATTAATTTTTGGATAGTTTTATAAGCGAACGACAAAAAAAATCCAATTTCCTTCCAAATTCCATGTATTTTGATGGAAAACTTAATCCATCTAAATCCACACCGGAAAATTTTTCCTATAATATCCTGACTAGTAAACACAGGATATAGTAGGATAATTTTTCAAAATTTCACTATATCTTGTCTACTAAACAGGGCCATAGTGTTAGCTATACATGAGACAGAACTGAAACATGAGATGCTAAACAAATAGCCAGTGAGACATTTTGAGTTAGGTAAGCAACAATGTAAACCCACCTGTAAGGTCAATTTGGGCGGAATGTGGCCAGACTTATTTGTGTCTGTCAAATTTTTACAAAAATGATACATTTACATAATGTAAATGTACATAATTTGTACATAATGCAATTATGAGATACAATTAGCCA
>JAOYMZ010080810.1:0-11469 GCA_025802335.1 Pinguicula primuliflora
GGGTGGGGGATTTGACGCCTTTGTTTATATCATGTTGTTTAACTTGTGATTTCGTGGAGCAAAATGGATAATTAAGGTATAATGTTCTTAGTTGATTATGTTCAGATATCATATTTATGGATATTCCTTTTTAAACCAGTGAACCATCTTTACATTATTCCTGGATAATTAGTACAGTTAATAGTACAGACTACCAATTACCTTTTTAAACTTGTGATCTGTTACGACTTGGCAGTGCGAAGGGGAACTTGCTGGTAAACTGTCAAAGCTTCCAGGTAGCCGGTCACAATTAAATGACAGCTCTCTCCTGAAAAATGTGAATAAGCTACGTGACTTCTTGCTCAAAAGTCAGAATGCTGTTGTTTTTGATGACCAGGTGAGCTTTATCGTTTCTAACTTAAATATCGCCAGATTGATTTTTATAGTTTTGTTGAATTATTAATATGTTGATTTCACTACAACTAGATGTCTGATATTTTTCAGCTATTTGAACTATTAGTCGTTTAAATCGACTTTGAATAAATACGAGTCCCTAACATGCAAATGCATCTCAATAACCTGCTACCTGTCGTCTTTGGTATAATGGTTGTAGGGATGTTTAAATCTCTTTCAAAGGTTCATGCCCGATATATAACCTATCGACGAAATGTTATCTATCGTATCACGTATGGTTATTTTCCTGAGTAATATGGGACTGTGTTAAGCATACAGATCCTAGTTATTAATATTTGTACTCATTTTGTCGTCATTATCATCAAGCTAGTAGTGGAATGGCATAAACCAGGACTGCAAAGGCATTCCACTGGAATTGATACTTAATGTTGGATATAGTTCTAGCAGTGCTACTTATGATGTTTAATATACCATGGTTATGCCCCACTGATAATTGTTGGATGGCAGTTGGAATTTTCTCCCTTCTTTGTTAGTTTGGGGAGCTTTGGCATATCCTTCTTTCACCCAATCCAATTTTGTTTTATGCAAGTTTGTACATTGTGCTCATATGGGCTCCTAGGCGCCACGCAGATGGCGTCCCATCTGCAGCAGACATCCGTCTGTTGTAGCAGTAATAAAAATATTATTTTTAAAGAAAAATGTTATTTTTTATATAAAAATATTATTTTATTCTTGGCGCTCGGCAGTGGGGTGCCAGGAGGGTGCAGCCTAGGGGCATTTTTTGAGATGCTATATGAAATTACTTTTTTAACTTTTGACTTGAGCATGTTCCATAAAGATTGTTTTGGTGGGATTTAAGACATGCTTCCGTGGCTGTGTGTGATGGGAATTTGAGTACCTCAACTTGTCCTTTTCTTTGCCATTCTAGTTTTACTTTGTGAATAGAAGTTTATAACATCTTTGTCCTCTTATATTTGTCTATTTTGTTTATAGGCTAGAATCTCGCATCACATGCCAGACTGGCCAATCCATTTTCACTGTCTTCATGCTACCTGTTTTTAATATTTGCTGTTACTGAATTTAGCAATTATATTTGATTGATTTGTACTTGTTGGTACATGGAAAATGATACTTTTAAATTGTTCACTTTGTGCAGCACCGAACTGCGATGGTTATTTTTCTTATTCAATCTATGAAAGAAACTCGTTGCCCTTTCCTAGTTGTTACTGCCTCTAGCTCATTTCCTACCTGGGAAGCTGAGTTTGCACAAATGGTGCCATCGGTTGATGTTGTTGTCTACAATGGAACCAAAGACGCCAGGAAGGGGATAAGAGCATCGGAGTTTTATGAAGGTTACGTTACACTAAAAGTACTTTTATCGTCCCCAGAAGCTGTTTCGGAGGTATATATTGTTCAACCAAACCTGTTTTTATATCTCGATTTGCTTCTGATGTTAGTCCTCGTTAATGATTGGATTCTCTTGTGTGATGCGATTTGTTACATTTTCAATTAATTTCCACTATCACTGTAATCTTCAAAGTAAATGCTCGATTTAAGTGACATTAACATGCAATTTACAGTGTATACAGTTCATTTTATTCTAGATAGTTGCTAGTTGGAGCATCCCTTTATCTCGTCTAAACCAATCATGCAGGATATTGAGATACTAAAAAGTACTAGATGGGAAGCAATTGTAATTGATGATTACCCCAAGTCTGGAATTTTAGATAATCCCGACCAGATTAGGGTACTCTGTGCAGGCTCAAGTATTCTTCTGTTCACCGATCAAATTAAGGTATGCTCACATCCTCGTCTTTATTGTTCTTTCTATTGTGCTTTTGTTTCTACCTCAATTTTTTATGAAACACGCAGGATATGACACCTGACGATTACCGGAGAATACTATCACTGCTTGAATGTCATGATGACTTTGACAAACTGATGGGAGTGGAGTACGAATCAAATGACAGTCTTTCTAAACTGAAGAATCGATTATCTCAGTTTATTGCATATAGCAACACTTCTTCACTATCCAAGTTTTTGGAGTATTGGGTCCCCGTTCAGATATCAAATTATCAGCTCGAGCAGTATTGTGCCAGCCTGCTTTGTGAGGCTACTGCTCTTTGCTCTTGCTCGAAGAATGATTCTGTTGGTGTCCTGCGAAATATTCTTATGACTGCACGAAAGGTTGGATCGTTTTCCTCGTACCAATTACATGAATATATTTTTAATATACTCTGGTATTCTGAGAATAGGTCTGTTATTTGCATCTCTTAGGTGTTCTGTCGTTTTCTTAGAAAGATAAGCAGTGGCCATTTCAAGGGAATGTTTAGTCTGGGAAATATAAACCAGTCTGTTGTTACGGCTATGGGGCGGGGAAAGGATTCCAAATTGTGGCCAACCTACTATCTATGCGTGCTGAGTTTTTTCTAGTATATGTTCTGACTGCAAGCTATTTGTTTGCAGTGTTGTGATCACCCGTATATTCTGGATCTGTCTATGCAAGAAAGGCTGACTGCTGGAAAGCGTCCTGATGAAATTTTGGATATCGGGATTAAGGTAAGTGGCAAATTACAAATCCTCGACACGATGCTTGAGGAGATCAAGAATCGAGGGTTACAAGTACTTATACTTTATCAGGTAATCAAACTAGTGATTTTTTCGCCTCCTGCCTGTATAATCTGGGGTATTTCTATACGAATGTCTTGTTTATCCTTTTCTGAAAATATTCCATGGCAGACAATCGTCTCGGAAGGGCCATCTATGGGGGATATATTGGACGATTTTGTACGTCAGAGATTTGGGCAAAGTAGTTATGAACGTGTTGATGCTCGGATATTATCTTCTAAGAAGCAAGCTGCTGTGAATCGGTTTAACAAGAAGGAAACTGGACAATTTGTTTTTCTCTTGGAAAATCGGGCTTGTTCTTCGGCAATTAAATTTTCATCCATAGATATTGTTATAGTATATGATAGTGATTGGAACCCAGCAAATGATTTAAGGGCACTGCAAAAGATATCGATTCCTTCCAAAGATGAGCAAATCAAAGTGTTCAGGTTATATTCGTCCTTCACAGTTGAAGAAAGAGCACTGGTTCTTGCAAAGCAGAAGTTAAATTTTGATTACAATATGCAAAACATTAGCAGGACGGCTACTGATACTCTACTGTCCTGGGGTTCCTTGCAACTATTTGAAAAATTAGATGATTATCATGCTGATAGCAGAACTGGTACGACTTCAAATTTTTCATCCGAGCAGTCACTTTTGCTTATGAATGAAGTTATCAAGGAGTTTCAGGGAATACTTTCTAATAGTTGTGAAAATAATGACCTGGATTCTGTCATTTCAAAAGTTCAATTTGGGATTGGGGGCTATACGTCAACTACTGCAACGATTGGTGAGGCGAAGGTTCAGTTGAAAGATGGAGAAGAGTTCCATGTTTTCTGGAGGAACTTGTTCAATGGGAAAAGTCCACGGTGGAAACATTTACCGAAGGATTATCCACGGAATCGGAAGAGGATCCATTATTTGGACAAATCTTCTTATGGAGCCATTACAGAGAAAAATGATGTGCATATGAAACGTAGGAAGATTGTGGCTGAAAATTCAGATCCAAAAATAGTTCAAGTTGAATCAGGAACCCAACAATTGACTCAACTTTCCGGTTCTATGGGAGGTAACAACTGCTACTTATTCACTAGCTGGGAGATTCTTCTTGTGCATTTTGTTGTTTGTACAGAATATTTCTAAGATTTACTTATGATGATACTTTACAGTGGAGGTCCGTAATCAATCTGAGAATTTCCAGAAAGTTGGTACGAATTCTGAGGACAGACCATATTATTTGTCCAGGGCGAACTTGCTTGGTGCTAGAGATTTTGTTGGAGAGTCGGAGGAGAGGAGCATAGTTTCTGATCAGAAGGAAGGCCTCCACCGCTCTCTGCAAGTGGAACTGACAAGATTATGCCAAACTCTTAAACTTTCGGTACCAAGTTTTCTGTGTCGAATTTTAGTTTCTTCAGTGTTATTCCTATGTGAAAATATATCAAATGCCACCTTGCACTGGCAATGTTTCTTTAGTAGCTCTGGGAAAAGAAGAACAACACAGGATTTGAACTGTTTTCTGGAGCAATTTTTTACTGGCTAAACTATGTCTATCCCATTGCTTATGACAACAAAATGAATGTTCCACTCTGCAAGATTAGCTTTTGTTATTGACAAATGTGTTTATGTATAGGGTTTAAATACCACATTTGAGATGTTTTCCGGAGCGATTTGTTACTAGCTAAACCATGTCTATCCCGTTGCTTATGACAACAAAATAAATGTTCCACTCTGCAAGATTAGATAGATACTTCATGATTGTCATTATTGCTTCTGGAGGGAATCAAACATTATCGTTGCTTGTGCTTCTGAATTTCATGTTCACTTATTTCTCTTTATTCAGATTATTGTATTCATAAGTTATCATCTGAGATGCCCATATGATCTAAAATGCAGGAGGACACCACCAGCGAAGTAGGAACTTTGTTGGATTATGTCCTCAAGAATCACCGTGTCACTGGTGATTCACCATCAGTCCTTCACGCTTTCCAAATTTCTATTGTGAGTATCTTTCTAGTATGTATGTATCTCATTTGGTGTTTTTACTATGCTCACTTGAATTCTTATATACAATTGAAATAATGAAAGATCAGGAATATGATTCCATAGACTTCCAAATTTCACCTTTAAACAATGTGTAAGGTGTTCATTGCCAATGAATCTAGTTCGAGAAGTAATTTGTTAAAACTTTTCCCATGCCAGCGCTTGTGATATTCGAACAAAATCCTTCTTAACACTGTCAGTTGGATTAATTAATATAGTACCTCTACAGACTCTGCATACTCTAGCATGCCTTATTATCTTTGCTCTGCTAGTGTTGGATTGCAGCTTCAATAACAAAGAAAAAAGTTAACAAGATAGATTCCTTGATGTGCGCGAAGAAGCTCTTGGATTATCAGTGCACTGAAGAACAAGCAAACTTGGTTTACTCAAAGATGCGATCTTTAAAGAGGAGTTATATGCTCTGTTCCGGGAACAAGTACGACTCAATGGGAGATCACTCGTTAGCTGAAGATCTCCGTAAAGAACAATTAAATGTTAACAAAATCAAAAGTTTGAAAGTCGAATCGATGAACCAATCTCCAGATGAAAAGTACACCAGGGAACAGGTACGAGATGACAATGGTGATGGAATTGAAACAGATGCTAAGATAAAGATGCTACAACATGAATGTGATAAGCGAATGGACAAGCTTGCACAGAAACACAAAGAGGAAATTCAGGAATTCCATCGGATGTGGGAAGAGGAAAGGTTAAAAATGGATAGAAAGCACAAAGTGGACTCTGCCTTTGTTCGTTCGGTACATGATCAAGGCTCAATACAAAAGATGCGCAACAACTTGGACCTTTTGGAATCTAGATTTGCCGACAAAATGGAATTACATAATCTGCATAAGGATCGACGGCTTAAAGAGCTTCAAGCAAAGCAACTAGCTGCTGTTCAAGAAGAGAGACAAAATGCATTATATTTGCTAGGCAAAGACAAATCTGCATCCACGGAACTAGCAGCAGTTCAACCAGTTTTTCTGAGGGAAGATTTTCCTTCAGATGCTGCAAAGTCTGTTCCTAATGAAGCTGTTCCACATGCTTGTTCTGTGGAGTCAAGTAATGCTTCAGAGACTTTATCTATTTCAGAAAAGGAACCTACTCATGAGGAAGAGCATTCTGATGAAATTCAACCGGTTGTTCAGAAGGACGATTTTCGTACGGAGGCTGCTATGTCTATTCCTAATGAAGTTGTTTGGCAGACGTGTTCTGTGGAGCCAAGTAATGCTTCCGAGACAGGATCTGAGAAAGAATGTGATACTGTTTTGCCTGATGATTTGGTGAGACCGAGAGATGGACCTGAAGCAGCAATCGTTGTTTTACAAGGACCCACACAGAATTTAGCTATTTCGGAGAATGTGCCTACTCATGCAGAAGTAGAACAGCATTCTGATGAAATTCAGCTGGCTGTTCAGAAGGACGATTCTCCTACAGAGGCTGCTACGTTTGTTCCTAATGAAGTTCGGCATGCTTGTTCGGTGGAGACAAGTAATACTTCGGAAACAGGATCCGGCAAAGAATGTGATGCTGCTTTGCCTGAGGATTTGGTGAGACTGGGAGACGAGCCTGAAGAAGCCAGCTTTGTTTTACAAAGACTTGTACAGAATTTAGTGCATTCCAGACCAACTGTATCTATGCAAGATTGTTCTGAATCACTGTCCGAGCAAGTAAGCTGTACTCCCTCACATTCCTATATTTTCTTATTTCTGCTTGGGCTGGCTTTTGGCCCTGTACACATTCTATTTTTTCCCCTTTAAGCTAAGCGAGTTATGCTACTTGTACATCTTTTTTTGACATTTTTAATTGACACACACATGTGGCCACATCATAGCCACATTCTCTCTCTTTTATTTTCTCTCCTCACACATTCCCTTTTTTTGTGGCTATTCACATGTGTGTCAACAAAAAATGTCCCAAAAAAATGTACAACTAGTATTACTCTAAGCTTAAAGTTCACTGATTTATAGCTTAAACGAGCACCATTAGTTGTAACTTTTAGTATGATCTGCTGTTAAAGAATATAACGCATTTTCACATCTTGAATCATACACTGATACACCCACTCTTGTTTCTTGTTGAAATGAGAGAATACCTTAGAAGATTCCTATTTCTCTATAATATCAGTTATATTAACTAACTAGCTTGGACGATTAATTTTTGGGGGGATAAATACGTAATTAAACTACAGAAATGATATTGTGAAATCATGACAGGTAAAAGAACAGAGTTCGGCTGAACTGCAACTCCCGGAAACTCCAAGAGTGTTGGGTCTCTCGGATGATGTGGTCATAATGCCCCCCAATCATGACAATGTAATCCACTCATCAGCTAATGATGAAGCTTTGCCAATTGGGAACATGGAGCACCTGCATTCTGTGTCAGTTGAGGCTTCTATTGGCCTCCCATCGCGAGCTAATGACCTGGATTCAGGAAGAAGCTCTGTCCAAGTCGAAAGTTCTATCAGCCAAAATCCCCTTCCCGCCACTGACGGTCAAGGTAGAATCTTGCCTCAGATTATGGAATCTGGTAGGACAGGGGCTATTTCTGGTGAATCATGTTCTCCAAGGCGGATAAATATGGAGGTGTTTCATACTCAACCTGATATGCAACCTGCTTGTTATGCTACTCTTGGGCAAAATGTTGAGGTATCTTCAATTTCCCAGGGTAACGTTTCTCTGCATCAAACAATGACGAGTAGAGATGGGCAAAATCAAGCAGTTCCGCCAATTGGTTCAAGTTTCAGCAATTCTAATGTTCCTAACATGATTTTCTCCAACCATCATGATCTCCAACCCTCCCGGATGTCAGCTCCGTCTTGGTCAGCTGACCCACTTCTAATTGAATTTGAAAAAATACGGAAAGAAATGGAAGATTTGAAAAAGGAGGAGGAAAACATGGTTAGTGCCAAGTTTCTTCTTGAACATACTTTATTCTTTGGGTGCAGCATTATAATATTGGTTTCTGTGTTGTTTCAGAGCACTATGCTTAAATCTGACTGCGAAAAGGAGATACAGGAAATGGTTGCTGAAATCCATAAGAAGTATGAGATGAAACAACAGGATATGGAAGCGGAATTCAAATTGAAAGAGGATGAACTTTCAAAGAACAAGAACTATATACTCAAGAACATAATGTTGTCCCAGGCTCTCAGACGCAAGTGCTTGCCGCACCGACCTCCTGGCCACCCAACGCAAGGTACATTGCGAAGTATCTGTTTTTTCATTGATGCCTTTATGTTTTGTTTCTCATGTGCCATTGGTTTTTGTATATCCACTATAATTCGGGACATTAATTTGTAATGATTGATGTGCATCTGCTCGGTAATGCTGAAAATAGTTTCCAATAATCAATGCAGGTATTCCGTCCACTTTCATGCAGCAACTGCATCCGATGTCAATGCCACCGTCACTTGTCCAACCACCTGCTACCGCAGCTCCTTCACCTTTTCGCAGACAGCAGCAGATAACACATCGGCCACCGGGAACGCTTTCTGGAAGATCTTCTGTCACCAAACAAAGTGGTACCCCACCACCCCTACAAGTTGTACAACATCCAACAGCTCTTTTCTCAAGTACTTCCTCCAGACCTCCTATCATTGGCACAATCACTCCTGGGGAAATTCGTTCTCAGCCTCGTCATCTACAACCAATCAGACTGCCGTCTCCACGAGTTACCCCTGCCACTTCTTCAGCGGTTACTCAGCTTCAGCCGCAACAAATACGACCATCAGTGTCTGGTGTTCAATCATTCAGACATACAGCCCCACCAGTTAGCCCTGTCACTTCATCAGCAACTCAGCTTCAGCCCGCACAAATGCCACCATTTGTGCATGTACAGTCACCAAAGTTACAACCGAACATCTCTAGGTTTGCTTCTGAAAACAGGCCTCGCCCACCACAGATGAGGCCTTCGTGGACTTTAAAGCCAACGCTCCCGCCAGGCCAGCGTCCGCCTTCAATTAATATGGTTTCTGTAAATAGGGCTGAGTTGCAAGGCAGAGTCCCAGCTGTTACCCAGCCTCCATCTTCAGGAGTTACGACGTCCACTGATCATCGGCCTTCTACGTCTCAAGCTCAATCTACTTTTCGGCCTCTTAACCTATCTGGCTCGGTACCTACTAATGAACAGGGCGATCAAATGTCAAGTATGGAGGGGGTAGCAACAGACTTTGTTTGTTTAACGGATGATGACTCATAGAAAGCAGTCTACTGTATATAATCTTTTGCAGCTTATGAAGGGAACTGACTAATGTTGAACGAGGCCACAGGCTCGGATTATGTAGTTGTAATTGTATTTGGAACATAGGAAATTAAATATAGAGGTTCGCCATTAGAATTGTTATATTTGGTATGTTATCAGATTAAATTGATTCAGGAAACCTCTGAGGTTGATTTTGCCTTAATTTGAGGGAAGAAAACAGAAGTTTTTCGACTTCATCTGAATCAGCAACGATTCTATTCCAACAGCTTCTCAACAGTTCTTGCCCTCTTACCATCTACAAACAAATCACCCAGGACACTAATGTAATGCCAGTAGATTTTATTTAATATAAAAATGTGATCATAAAGATCAAAAGATAAAAAAAATTAATAATATTATTTGTACCCTACACAAGCAAAACCAGGCATACGGCTAAATCAATTTGTGCATGCAACTCAGCTTCAGCCCGCACAAATGCCACCATCTGTGCATGTACAACCGAAGAAGTTGCAACCGAACATCTCTAATTTTGCTTCTGAAAACAGGCCTCGCCCACCACAGATGAGACCTTCATGGACTTTAAAGCCAACACTCCCACCAGGCCAGCGTCCGCCTTCCATTAATTCGGTTTCTGTAAATAGGCCTGAGTCGCAAGGTGGAGTCCCAGCTGCTACCCTGCCTCCATCTTCAGGAGGGACGGCGTCCACTGATCATTGGCCTTCTATGTCTGAAACGCAATCTACTTTTCGGCCTCTTAACCTATCTGGCTTGGTACCTACTAATGAACAGGGCGATCAAATGTCAAGTATGGAGGGGGTAGCAACAGACTTTGTTTGTTTATCTGATGATGAATTATAGAAGCAGTCTACTGTACATAATATTTTGCAGCTTATGAAGGGAACTAACTAATGTTGAACGAGGCCACAGGCTCGGATTTTGTAGTTTTATTTGGAACATGGGAAATTAAATATAGAGGTTTGGCTTGGAATTCTTATATTTGGTATGTTATCGGATTAAATTGATTCAAGAAAATTACTGGGTTGTTTTTGTGGTTCTGGTGTGGGAGTGACAATTGTACTCAAATGTCATACGACATGATCCAGTCATATATGACTTATCAAGTGTGGTTTTTTTTAATTTAAAGCCCGTCGGTTTGAGTTTACATGTTAAAATAAAGTGAGCCAATATGCCCTTAAGGTTCATACAATGATTATGATCCTAGCGTTAACGAAAGCTTAACAAATAGAGTTACACGGTTAATGAATTCGAAATCTTAGATAATCCTATACGTTCAAGGAGGTTGAAACACAAATCTCATGCGATCTTTAGCTGCAACTTCCTGCAATGAATTAGGAAGAGATGAATTATTGAAATTATGATTACCATATTTGAGTCCCCATTTAGCAGTGGCAAGAGAATTTGCTTGCTTGTGGCACTTCTTTAACTTCAGAGTTGGATATTCTGTGAAGAGTGTCCTTAACTCTTCCACTTGTTCTCGAAACCTCCAATTGCAGCAGTTAATATTGGCGATTGAAGAGGTGATACCACTGTAGTGAGATCAATCTAGACCTGTTGCACAAAGAAATCAATGTATAAATTCAGAGATGCACATAAAACCTCTACCTCGCCCACGGTTTGGGAGTGAGCACTTAGTCTCCGGGAATTTGCCTGCAAGATTATTCCTGAATGAGATCTAAGCACGCATGCTCCTCCCCTTAATCCTGAGGCAGGATGAGTAATAACTGCAATATTTAGCTTCAACTCCCCTTGTTCAGGAGGCCTCCAGTCTGTATTCTTTTCTAACAGTAGGGGGCAAAGATATATTCAATGTATGAAGAGAGACTACTTCTCTTGCATTGCTTAGCATCTTAAGGTTGGGGCTAAGAATGATTTCCCTCAGCATATGGGTGACTGCTTCTTGAATATGATTTGTTGATATAGAAGTATCGTCTGCCCGAACGGCACATCTAGCTTTCCATATCTCCCAACATATGATCAAGTGTGGTTTACCTGTCAATCGTAATTCGTATGTTATTACGGTAGGTTATTGGGTTTACTTAATTCGGTATGTTCATTATAACAAAAAAAAATTGATCCACAAAATTTTGAAGCTTGATTTTGCCTTCATTTGAGGTAAGAAAACAGAAGTTTTTCGACTTCATTAGAATCGGCAACGATTCTATTCCAACCACGGGCGGACTTATGTCTAGGCGGCCCTGGGCTCCA
>JAOYMZ010080821.1:0-11467 GCA_025802335.1 Pinguicula primuliflora
ATAATAAAATATGAATTAAAAAGAGAAAAAAAAGGAAAAGAGACTTATCCGTGCTAAATTGCACCTCATTCTTGCTGTTATGTCGCTCTCTCATTTGTCACGCTAACATGCTCCGAAATTTAACATATATAGATTTATTACTTAATTATTATTTAACAAAAAAGTATGATAAAATAATAATAATAGAATTGTAAGGGTGAAAATGTCCTTCTATGATTGTGGAATATGGTGGATAGATAGAAGAGAGAAAATATGAGTGTAGAAAAGATGATGCGGAGTGAGAGAAAAGTGGATTGATGTAATAGGTGTATGTAAAAAGGTAGGAAACACGAGCGCACAGTAACGGCCACGGGCGCCAGGTGCGGCCACGGCACGGCCACAAATTGCTGGGTTTCCTCAGGATTTCAATGTCTATTCCTGTCACAAGGGCGCGCTCTATCGGCCACGGGGCCGGCGACGGGCGCGCACCTACGGTCATGGAACAGCCACGGGCGCGCTGCAACGGCCACGGGTGTGCAGGAACGACCACGGGAACGGCCACGGGCGCGCTGCAACGACCACGAGAACGGCCACGGGCGCACAGTAATGGCCACGGGTGCCAGGTGCGACCACGGAACGACCACGGATGCCAGGTGCGACCACGGAATGGCACGAATTGTAGGTGTGCAATTATTACTCAGTTAATTCTTTTTTTATACAAATATAGATATGACAACAACCATAATACGTACAAAATATAAAAAATAATTAAAAGATTATTGTCATTATGCACACCTAGCTCATTCCCATTTTCGCACACTAGCACAATTTTGAGACACTAATAAGCCAAATGTTACAACATTGTTTAGAATGGGGGCCTTAGAGCCCAAATCTATAACTCAAATGGATTGTTGTTTGGGTTATGCTTGCATACCCATTGGGCTGAAGTCCATTTTACAAGAACACGACCCATTTGATCTCAACCCATTTTCTTGGTCCATTTCATCTGTTAGTGGGCCTGTGAGTCTTCCTGGACCGGCTTGTATCCGGGATAGTTCCTGTTTGTGACCCATTACCTGACTTGAGGTCATATCCTGATTTTGTACGCGTGATTTAATCTTCTAGCCCGTCTACAATTCTATGGCCTAACTTCTATTTGGCATGTTTGTAAATTGAGGCCAATGGTCCATGGTATATAAGCCTTTTCGAAGGTATGTTCGACTCACTTAGAACTCTCACTCGAATTTTTACTCTCTAAAACTCTGTCTCGTAGACTCTTCGTCTTCCCGAAATCCTAGCTCACTTTTTACTCACCGATCTCGAAATCTAGCCGACTAAATCAACTTCTGGCTTGTTTTCCTGTTCAGATCTAGACTCCTTGCCCAATTTCCATTGTTTTGATCCTCAAATTTGTGGGTTTGAGCTATTGAAAGGCTGTGGTACTCGCCGTAGACTAACGACTTGGTGTCTTGGGACTTGTCTTGTCATTTTTCAGTAGATCTACGGAAGATCTACCTTCAAAAATAGGATTTTCTATATAATGCACATAGCATGCGATTTTCTTTTGTCTATTGTGAATATTCTAACGGTTTTTGTGTTCAGTTCTCAGATTCATCCGATTATCTTTCCTCACAAAAAAACAATAAAAAGTGTGGTTCTCACTTTTGGCACATCATGATGTTTAGTAATATGGTCAAATTATAAGGTATAATTAGCATTTTCTATATTTTTAAGACAATACATATTTAGAATATTCAAATTTTGACTTTTGAGGTACGAAAGACAGACACAAGTTGGTAAGTTAGGTAGTGACTTTAATCCAAAAAAAATAGTAGTAATGTATGGATATTAGCATATAACTCGTGTCTTAAAGTCACAACCACCATAAAAACACATACGGAAAATGTCACTCGCACGGCTCACGTGTGATCGCATGCATCGCATGGAAATTCTATTATTTTAGTCCGAATTATTAAAAAAATAATAATAATTAAACTATAAATATGTCGAAACTATATAAAGTCGCATGTCATATGGAATCGCACGACGTGCTGATAATTATGGTGAGCTCCGTTTCGACAAATGATAACCGATGCACCGGACATTTAAGATAGTAGCAAAGATGAAAAATCTATTGAAATAATAATGAAAAGATTAATATAATATTCTAAAACATTTTTAAAAAAGCGTCGAAACGAAATGACGTGGAGCAGCAAAACGACAGTCAGGAACCGTTTTTGTGAGAGAGCATTTATGTCGTTTAACAACCCCATTTAATATATAGATTTTAATTTATTTATATGTAACATATTAAAAGATCAATATTTAAGTGTGATTACCTATTAGAGTAAAATGTAATCTACTCACATGAGGTTTTGGCTAAAGTTATTCAAGAATGCTACGCATACATAGTGACTTTTTACTTAATTATGTACACTTAACGAAACGACATTGTTTCGTTAAGTGACACGAAATAACAAAAAAGTAAAAGAACCTCCGCAAGAGTACATTTCTGTCCGTCTTCGTTAACCCTAAGAGATGAGACTTCCTTTCTCTCTTCTGTAATTCATTTCATAAATGTTCTGCAATTCATTTCTGTCACTTGTCGTGGTAAGTATTCAACCTCATCTTATGTATGCTAACTGCGAGTGTGCATGAATCTTTGCAATTTGCGTATGATGTGTTCTACTGGTTGGCATCCAATGTGCTCGAAAACTTAACGTGAGTTATGAATTAAATCTGTCGGGATGATGTTTTCTATGAAGAATGTTTCTGTTGATTGTGAAACTTTTTGACTTTCCGTGTGAAGCTAAGATTGTGAAATTTTTTGACTTTCTGTGTGAAGCTAACTGTGAAACTTTCTGATTTTACGTTTGAAGGTGATTGTGAAACTTTCTGAGTTTCCGTGCATCCAAGGTGAAGTAAGCTTGTGTTGTGACTTTCCGTGTAAAGCTAAGATTCTGAAGTTATGAATTAAATCTGTTGTGAAGAATGTTTCTGCTGATGATGTGTTCTATGAAGAATGTTTCGGCTTTTTGCTTATATTATCGTATCACATACATACCTTAGTTACAAAATAGTTGGGTTGTGTTTTACAAAATATTTTGTGTGTTTTACAAAATATTGTTTTGAGCCAAGTTTCATACTCCTCATTTTGATTGTAGGGTAATCTTTTTGTGATGGAATCGGGTACATCGTCAATAATTCTTATATCCCCGGATGAACAACTTATTGAAGGTTGTTCAATAGCAATTGATTCAAGTTCTAAAGATGATAAATTTGAGTTGTCTAAAGAGGGAATGTTCTTTGATTCATTAGATGCTGCAACTGATTTTTATCGTGAGTTTGCAAAACAAGATGGTTTTGCTATTATTAGAAGATCGACTATCAAAGAAACCAATGGAGAATTGAGATTCGTGATGCTTGCTTGTAATCGTGGTGGTAAGTCTTTTGTAAAAACAAGTAATGCAGTCAAACCACGAACACAGTCCAAAATTGAGTGTCCTGCAAAGATCAATTGGGTATTTCAGCCAGACAGTAAGTGGAGGTTTAATTATGTTATTTTATAATACAATCATGAGCAGAGCCAATCCAATGTCAAGTATCTGAAGTGTAACCGAGTCATTGATGATAATATCAAAAAAAACTTGAACTGAATGACAAAGCTAGGATTAGACTCAACAAGACTTATGATTCACTTCAGATTGAGGTTAGTGGTCCGGGTAAGCTGTCAGTTTCTTCTAAAGATTGTAGAAATTATATAGATAAACATCGGCAATTATAAATCGTAGAAGGATATGCTCAGGCTATGCACAATTATTTCTTGAAGATGAAATTGGATAATTCCGATTTTTTTATGCTATGGAGATTGATGATAATGGTAGGCTATTGAACTGTTGAACGTATTATGGGCAGATACGAGGAGTCAGACAGCTGCTAGGGAGTTTGGTGATGTTGTTACGTTTGACACCACATACCTGGTTAACAGGTATGATATGCCTTTCGCCCCATTTGTAGGTATGAATCATCATAACTAGTCTATATTATTAGGATGCGGGTTGATCTCCCACGAGGACACAGACTCCTTTTCTTGGTTGTTTTCGACATGGAAGATATGTATGTGGGGTTCTGCTCCAAAGACAATTATTACCGATCAGTGCATGACCATGAAAAATGCAATTGAAAAGGTATATCCTGAGTCACGACATCAGTGGTGCATATGACATATTATGAAGAGGGTTCCTGAAAAGCTTAGTGCTTATAAGGCATATGAGTTAATTAGTGTGTGTGTGTATGCATAGAGCTGTCTACAATTCACTAACGATCGACCAGTTTGAAAATGACTAGGAGACATTCATTATAAAATATGATCTTTAGGTCAACATATAGTTAAATGGGTTGTATAAAGAGAGAGCACGGTGCATGCCTACTTTTGTGAAAAATGCACATTGGGCGGGGATGTCATCCACTCAGAGGAGTGAAGGCATCAACGTATGTTTTGATGGATTTGTTCATGCTAAGACGACCCTAAAATAATTTGTGGGTCAGTACGAAAATGCAATGTCGTATAAGGTGGAGAGCGAGAGACTAAGGCAGTGTTTTGTATAGCTTTTCCACAGCTCCTTTGCCTTTTCCACAGCATAAGCTGTTTTTGCAATATTTGGTAAATCAGCTTTGGCTTTGGCTTATCTACAAAAAAGTCAGGAAAAAAACTAAAAGTCATAAGTTAGGTGGAAGTAACTTTTGAATGACTTTTCTCAGTGACAATTTTGAAATTAATTTGAATTTTAAATATGATATTATTATTCTTGCACATTCAAAAGTCCTTCTGCAAAAGTCCTGCAAAAGCATAAGCTCTCCCAAACACAGCTTAAAAGATGTAAAAAGTTGGAGCAGCTTCATTCCTTTGTTACAAGAAGAAGATGGGTTGGAGAGATAATTCCAAAACGTGTATACGAATAACAAGGTGAAGAAATTTCAGAAGGAATTTGTAGGAAAACTAAAATGTTTATGTGAGAAGACAAGGGAGACAAACTTCACAATTGAGTTTGAGGTTAAAGAATGGATTCTATTTGGCGAAGAAGATGATAAAATGAGAAAACAGGCGACCTTTGGCGGTGAGTTTGATGAATACACCCATAAAACATGCTGCGTGTGTCGTTTGTTTGAATTCAAGGGAATGATATGTAGACATCAATTGATGGTGTGATTTCAGAGGGGCATTCAACAAGTTCCTGATAAATATGTGCTGAGGAAATGATAATAAAATGTGAAGAGTGAGCATACTAAAGTGCGGATTAGTTATGATAAATCGACATGGCTAGTTGTATCACAATGCCACAAAAACATGTGCAAACTCTTTAAAGAGATTGCTTATTTGGCTGAAGAATCCTCCTCCAATTATGATATGGTGATGACTCAAGGACGTGAGATGAAATAAATATTGATAGATGCATCGAGCAAAAGCTCATTTTCAATTGGAGAAGTGTTCACACTAACACAACAAACCATCCATATACGTGACCCGAAAGGTCTGAGGCACAAAGGAAGACCACGGACGCGTAGGATTCAAGGTGTTGTTGAGAAAATTGCTAAGAAAAAACAGAAACAACAAAGCAAAGCAAGCACAAGCATGAAGGTACATTGCACGTTTCTTAAGTTGTAATATTTTATGGTGGTATATGTTAGTTCATTGTTTGGCTAGTTGTCAGAGGTTTTAGAGTTTATGAAACACAATTATATTTCAACACAAGTTAGCATTACTTGTAGTAATATAAGTTTTATTTGTGTTTACTGTTTACAATCATGTGTATGGCTTTTCCTGTGATGATGCTAAAGTTTAGCTATGCCTCAACCATTTTATTTACTTGTTCATAACAATTGAAGAGTGCGCAAGGCCTTCAACGAACTCCATCAACACAGTACTGATTCTAAAGTCTTCGATTTGTGTTGCTGCTAGAAGTTGTAGGAATCTCCAATACCTTAATATCCGAATGTGTTGTTGGATTGGTATGGATGGTGTTGAGTATGTTGTGTTTCACATACCCTAATGTTGTGACATCGGTCTGTTATTTGTTTTGCTGATAGCTGTTATGTTGTGCTTCAGTATGGATGGTTTTATTTGTTCCAGACGTTTAGGTATAGATGTTGTTGCTGATAGTTGTTATGTTGTTGTTGATAGTTGTTACGTTGTTGCTGATAGTTGGATGTTGTGCTTCGGTTCTTTCGCGTTTTTATCTTTTTTTATTTGGCTCAACTTAACGAGACGACGTCGTTTCGTCAAGTTTACATAATGAAGTAAAAAGCCACTTAGTATGCGTAGCATTTTCGAAAGTTGTTTTACCCTCTTGTGTTTTAAAAACTGAGAATTTACTTCATCGCAGTTTTTAAAAATTGTTAACGCGCCCTTATTTTATTTTAATTCAAATTAATAATTAAAAGATTAAAATACCTTTAATTAAAAAAATTAAAAACTCTTTTACCCCTTAATTATCATTCATTACTATTTTTTTAAATGAATATAAACTATTAAAATATAAAGTCTAGAAAATAAAAATAAATAAAATATAAAATATTAAAAAATCAGAAAAAAATAAAAAAATAAATAAAAAGAATTTAAAATCCATTAACAAAATAAAAACATACATTTTGATAAATTAAACCTAAACAAGTCATAGTCATACCGTGAAAAGTACATCAGTTTTCACGAATTCCGACATTAGAGATGCATTTTGTCAAGCCTCGTGTAGGCCGATCTTTTTTCTTCCACGCGTGCCTCTTTTCGATCCAACGGCTGACAACCCCATTACCAATCCGACGAAAACCGGAACCCCAATTTTCGATCGGACGGTCATCATTCCCCTACTTTGACCCCATCCCAGCACAGATCCCATATATCCCCATGCCCGACCCCTTTTTATGGGAACTGCATTTCAGAAGGTCGTACGCACGCCACTATAGCTTAACCCCAGCTTGTCTATGAGCAAAATTTTGGAGATTGAGATTCGTTGATAAAGAGGAGATCTTGGTAGGTATTCTTCAATTTATCGATCTCGCATGTCTTTGGGTAGTTTCACTTGTTTATTTTTCGATTAGGGATTCGTTCAGAATCTATGGTTTATGTTTATTGCTCTCATTTTAGTCATATCAGTCATTTGAGGTTGGTTTGTGGTTGATCTGTCATTTTTGAAATCTTCTTTTGTCTCTCTGCTGTGATTTGTGTACTGGAGTGGATGTACTTCTTGCTTCTCGATTTCAAATTGAGTAGTAAATGTGAGGAATTACTCCTCCTCCCTAGTATCTGAGATTGCACACCCTAACTAATCTAGGGGTGAATTTGAGTATTTAGTCTTGTTTTTATCAGATATTGCCTTTTTCGAACTGGGGTTTTGGTGAACTTAAGAAGAATTGTGACTATTGGCTTTTGGGATATAGGAGATCGCTGAAAATTTTCAAATCCATAACACTCTGGTTATGAATAAATGTCTTTGTTCCGATTTGTAATAAGATCTGTGATCATCTCATTTTAAAAACATAAATATTAATAAAAAAATTCCAGCTCTAAGATCAGATTGATTTGGGTCAAGATTAAGAAGACCATAGTCATTTACAGTCATTTATTCGGAACCATAGGTTCATAAATTTCTAGGGAGATCACACGGTGTGCTTAATGTTCTGCCTTAGTGATGCTGTTCTGCTATTTGTATAAGCGAAGTTCTTTAACTGATATTTTATGCTCGTATTTTCTGTAGCACGAAAAGACAGTATCACAGAACAATCATTCTTGCCTGGGAAGCTGTTCAAAATGCCGTCGGGATCTCCAAATTATTTCGGAAAGTGCTTGCCATTGGTTGTATTCTTTCTGGTTATTCTGTAGTTTCATTTGACTTGGTGAGTTACCCTCCTCCTCCCTGCCAATAGTCTAAATTGTAAGTCTTGCTTTTTGAATCTTGTCGTGCATTGGATTCTGATGGAATGCTGGCTATTTCAGGGCTCCATTTTCAGTTAACTTGTAGGTTTTACTCTTAAATTTGGCTGGAACAGCGAGCATGAACATTGGCGTTTCTCTGAAGAAACACAGGAAAACAAAAGATCTTAAAAACATTAACATGATTGTTGGAAGCATTGCTTTTTACCAATTGATGCAAGTTCGCCAGGTGAGTGATTTTTCCTTTCTTTCACTTTTGAAACTGTTCTTATAGACTTTTGTTGTGTCATGGTTGATATATTTATTTTCTTTTGCATCAATCTATTCTAGATGTTTTTCATGGCCAAATTCATTTTGTTTTTATGTTAAATTTTTTATTGTGTTCTTGGCTTTTCTTTCCTGCAGGCCGAGTATTTCCGTCAGCTCCTTAAGCCAGTAACGTAGTCTTACTCTCTATTTCCGCTTTGAAACTTGGATCTTGTATTGAAAAAATTTGACTGCTGAGAGGATCAGACAGACATCTTCCCTTGATGGTTGCACTGGTTTGCTGAAAACCTCTTGACCATTTGCGTTCTCGTAAAACCTTCTCCTTATTTTTCAAGTTTCGAAAGTCCTATACTTTTACCACTGTAAACTTATTTCTGAGTCATGCAAAGTGACGGGCTGAATTTTCTAGGCAAGCCGATGCTCCCTATTTGTGATCAAATTGGGGATAATCCTCTGGTGTCGATCTTTTACAACTTTGTTCCCTCTCGTCTGGACACATTTGTGCCCTTGCATGGTGTTGATCTTAACACTTCCGATGCCTGCCCCAGAAATTTTATAGTCTTTGATCATACTTACCACCAAAACCAGATCTTAATCCATCCTGCATTGACATCCAATTTTCTTAGTCCCGGTTTTGGTATAACCAAAGAAAATGCTGGCCAGCAGTGCGCCAGTGGTGGGAGAAACATTGCCTCTCCATTGAAAGAAGATTCTGCTGACATTGATGCCCTTTTGAGTACAGAGTATGAGGAAAACAAGGAATCTGAAAGTGAGGTGAGCACCGCACGAACGGGTGCAACATACGAATGCCAGTCGCCGGATTCTTGTTCAAATTATGAATCAATATCGAGGAAGAAGCGAACATATTTCACAGAATCTTCCGCTGGTCGAGGCCAGGAAAAGAAGCGCCAGAAACTACAGAAAATGATGAAAATATTAAAAAGAATGGTCCCTGGCGCCCAACAGATGAGCAATGCTGCCGTTCTTGATGAAGCTGTTCGGTACCTCAAGTCTCTAAGAGTTGAAGTGAAGAAGATGGGAGCTGGAAAGTCAAAAGCATGATGTTGTACTGGTTTCAAGACTTCAATTGAAGTACAGGGATTAGGCCTCTCTCCGACGAGTTCTACGGTTACGTTCTACTCGTGATCCTTGGGTTCATAACAAAGTGGTTGCTACGTCCCTTTACTTTGGTACCACTTGTATGCATTGTTTAGTACCAAGTATCTTATGATTTGTCCTAAAGCAAAGCAAGCTGCTGTCATGCTACTACTAATAATACTACGTGTTTCTGCCTCCTGTTTTATCATTTATGTTATATCTGCAGTCTGTAGTTGCTTTTGAGCGTTGTGCTGGTGCTTCTCATAATCTAGGATTGGCCTTTTATCAGATTAAACATGCTACAGGTTTGAGCAACCTATCATTGACCTTGTACAACAGCAAGTTTATACTGCTTGGTACATCACATGCCCGCCCGGGGGCGTGCTACATATAACCAGTATTTGAGAAAGTGCTGGGCGGTCCCTCAACGGTTATCGCCCGCCAAGTACTTAGGCGGCCTTGGCGCCTGCTTAGGCTTCCCTAGATGGTAACCCTTCCTCGAACAGAGCATATAACTCAAATTAGCCCAGTTTAAAACAACAAGCTGGTTTGCACAAAACAGTAGAACACAATTAATTCCCTCTTTCTATACATCTTTAACTTTTGTAGGATGACTTGTGTTTATCACATCCCCAGGATGACTGGTGTGCTCCCTTCTGATGTTC
Organism: Pinguicula primuliflora; assembly: GCA_025802335.1. NCBI lineage: Eukaryota > Viridiplantae > Streptophyta > Magnoliopsida > Lamiales > Lentibulariaceae > Pinguicula > Pinguicula primuliflora. Next base: position 9,937 of record JAOYMZ010080821.1, read on the forward strand.
TGTGTGATTAATTGAAGAAATCGGACAAAGTTTAGCAAAAAATTATCATATTGTAGTTTGATGATTCACATTTGTCTTTTTACATTTGCATCAAAATCTCATAAACTCATCATCTCTTCTCCACTTCACTTTCCGGGCACAAAGTTTGTGGCGAATGCCCAAGCATTGTTGTTAACCGGGTCTGCAAGATGGTCGGCGAGATTCTCCAATGGTCCCTTTCCGGTGACAATGGCCTGAACAAAGAAACCAAAGACGGAGAACATGGCAAGTCTGCCATTCTTGAGTTCCTTCACCTTAAGCTCAGCAAAGGCTTCCGGGTCATCGGCAAGACCCAATGGGTCGAAGCTGCCGCCGGGATACAACGGGTCAGTGACCTCTCCGAGCGGTCCTCCGGCGACTCTGTATCCCTCTATGGCACCCATCAATATGACCTGTGTAGCCCAGATTGCCAAGATGCTCTGTGCGTGTATCAAGCTTGGGTTCCCCAAATAATCAAGTCCCCCCTCGCTGAAGATCTGAGCTCCGGCTTTGAACCAGACGGCCTCACCGAATTTAACACCGTTACGGGCCAAAAGCTCCGGGAAGATGATGCCAAGAGCTCCGAGCATTGCCCATCTGCTGTGGATGACCTCAAGTTCTCTGTTCTTTGCGAAGGTTTCAGGGTCAGCAGAGAGCCCGGCAGTGTCCCATCCGTAGTCACCGGGGAATTCACCAGTGAGGTAGCTCGGAGATTCTCCCGAGAATGGTCCCAAGTACTTCACGCGGTCTGGGCCGTACCATGGGCTGCTGGAGGTGGTTGGCCTGGCCTTGGTGGCAGCTTTCCTCATTGTTATTGTTATTCTTCTGTACCCGGTGATCTTATTAGGGGTGGTGGGTGATAGCTTGACAGCTTTTCCGGCGAATGATGGTGAGGAAAGGGCCATGGTAGAGGCTGCCATTGTTGGGTGATGAAGCTCCTTTGTACTGCAACGAAAAGTTTCTATGTTTTGGATGTTCTGAATGAACAGGCGATGGCGCTAGTAATTTATATGCAAGGAGGGGTTATCTGGAGACATCAAAATGTTGAACCTGATTGGTTGAAGATATGAGTAACGATCGGAATCTTGATAAGACTAATATTTGCCGTTGGATTTTTGTGAGAACATCTAGAAAATCTGATCCATGGGTATCGTCGATTATAAATGGAGCAAATCACCTGGTGACAACTGTACAGGGAGACTCGATTTTTTGTTTGGTTTTGTGAAATATATGTTCATAGAAATGAAACGATATTGATATTGATATAGAATATTTTTTCATATAAAAATTTAACACATTAAATTTAAGAAGTGATATGGAACACCAATTTTTGACTCACTTTGCAGCAATTGTTATCTATATTATAAAGCGGTAGTCCCCAACTCAAGTTGGGAGAGAATTTTATCAATAAAACGACATCTCTCAAAACGGAAGACGCGCGTGAGACCAACGCCATTGTCTTTTTTCTCACCCTTTCATCCGCTTCTTCTTCTCTCTCGGAATCACGAAACCC
>JAOYMZ010080832.1:0-11466 GCA_025802335.1 Pinguicula primuliflora
GAGTAGGAACAGAAGAAGCAGAAACAATATCACCTGTAGGAATAGGAGCCGCATCCAAGATAGGTATCTCCAAAGAAGAAACAGGTGAGGGACTGACAGATAAATCTCGAGCCAACACAGTATCCTTCCCTTGGACCTGAGTCTCACCACCCTCATGTGAGCTCTCAAGTTCATCAACTCCAACTGGCACAATAGGACAAGGGATAAGACTCACACTCACAACACTCCCTAGCTCAGGCATATTACTCACGCCTCCATCTCCACTACCACCCTTTACTCGACCCTGCACACTCGATAATTCACAAAAAGGAGATGTCGTCTCAGCAAAATATGGCTCCTCCTCCCGAAATGTAACATCCATACTTACAAATTATCGTCTCTCGACAGGGCTCCAATATACATATCCCTTTTGAGTTGCAGAATATCCCACAAACACACACTTGAGGGCCCGAGGATACAACTTCCCAACAGAAGGTCGGCGATCCTGTACAAAGCACACACAACCAAAAGTTCAAAATGAAGAGAGCTCTCTCCTTTGACCAGTCAGGACCTCAAAGGGAGATTTCCAGTCTAACACACGAGAAGGCATCCAATTAATCAACCGAGCAACAGTCAAAACAGCATGTCCCCATAAGTACTTGGGAACAATCATCGAAATCATCATGCTCCGGGCAGTCTCAAGAAGATGTTGGTTCTTCCATTCAGCCACCCCATTCTGTTCTGGTGTGTATGGGCATGTAGTCTGATGAAGTATACCTTGAGAGGACATATACTCACTAAAAGTAAGATTGGTATACTCAGTACCATTATCAGAGGGCAACACTTTCACAACTGCACCAAACTGAGTTTGAACACTCCTGTGAAAATCTTTAAAACAAGTAAAAACTACACTCTTACTTTTCATCAGATAGAGCCATGTCACACGAGAGCAGCAGTCAATAAAGGAAACAAAATACCTAAAACCATTCACAACAGTTGTGGGGTAGGGTCCCCAGACATCAGAATGGATCCATCAAAAACAATTCTACAACCAGTACTAGCATAGGAGCTCCTCGTATGTTTGCCAAACTCATAAGCATCACATACTAACTTTCCTGTGTTCACTTGCCCAGATAATGATGGGTACAAGCGACTCAAAATACTAAACGAAGGATGACCAAGTCGTTTATGATGAAACATCAACAAGTCCTCCATAGAATTACCACTAGAACTAGCAACAAGGGATGAAAGAGCGGAGTCAATGTCGTCCCGATCCAGATACCACAAGTCTTTACGCCATGTCCCAGTCCCCAAACAACGTCCTGTTCCCTTCTCCTGGAAGATCACTTTAGGAATATCAAAAGGACAACACAGTTCAATTGAAGAATAATAGCACTAATAGATAAGAGATTCACCGGAAAGGATGGAGCATGTAAAACATCCGATAGAATCAAAGAATCATTGCACCTCACTGTACCCTTACCAACCACAGGTTGAGCCATACCATCAGCAGTCTGAATACTCTCTGATACTGGTAAATGAGTATAAGATGAGAATTCCTCGATAGAGCCAGTAACATGGCATGAAGCACCTGAGTCAACTATCCAATCTGTGCAGCGCAAAACCGAAGTCAAAGCTTGTGTCTGTGCAGAAAACGCAGAAGCAAGCTCACCAGATAAACCAATTCCTTGTACAAATATAACTAGGGCTTTTAGAATTTAGAATCTAATTTTCTCAAGAACTCTAATTCTTCTCCCATCATCACAAAGCCAACAATTAACAATCAAATCACTTAGTCAACCAACTCAATCTCCACGACCCGAATTCCACAATCACCGAATCACGAACTCCAAACTACAACTCCGCAATCTCCAAACAGCAATTTAGAATCAACAATAACTCATTCAACAATAACCCATAACAATTCACAAAAAAACTATCACAAACCTCCCATCAATACTCAACGTCAATAAACTCATAGTCAACCAACTCACCCAAATTTTTTTTTTGCCAAATTCAATGAACCCACCATCATTATATCTCCTCAATTACGACCCAACAAAATAAACCGCCGCAAGAAGAAACACTCCACACTACAAGAACTCTAACACCCCACAAAAAGTAAACGGCAATCGGACTATTCATTCATCACTACAATATGGAATTCCACTCACCATAATAAATTCACTTATACACCAATCAACTGCAAGCCAATCCAAATCAACCAATCCAATGCAAGACGGCAACGAAACTCACTATATTTTTTCTCAAATTAACATCAACGGCAGCGGAACTCAAACCAACCACAAAATCCACCCGAACCTCTTTTTCCTTCGCACCAGTTACACCTTCAATCAGGGTAATTCGAACAGTAAGAGGGTAAATAAGGAGTCCATCTTTGCCAGGCGAGCGAGCCCTAGGTGGCGCGCGGACTCGTGTGTAAGAACCCACACGGTCAGAGGCGCGGTGGTGTGTGAAATCCGACAGCGAAATTGGCACAAAGGCTGTGCCGACAGCAAGGGGAGATGGCAGGGTCGTGCAGCGGCGGGCCAGATGCCGGCAAAGAGGCGGCGGCACCGAAAAAAAGGAGCGGCGGCTAGGATTTTGAAATTTGAATGTGGCTCTGATACCAAATTGAAAATAAGGGCAAAAAAATTACTTTTTTCATTCATAAGAGTATTTATACAATACTCGGGAAATTACTTAAACACCCTAATTAATCTACCAACAGTTATCCTCTCCACCATAATCTCCGCCATGGATGACGTTCGTAGCCTGAACTCTGCATCACTCGTCCCTCACGCTCCGACCTATACATAGTATTTACATAATATTTATTTGGAATGGTATATCAAGTTTTCACTTGTCAGGCAGATCGAGTGATGGAAAGTGTCAAAACAGGTCCAGCCCATTTGTATTTATCTGGAATGTAGGCAGATCGATTGACGATAAGTGGCAAAACAGCCCGATGGGCTGGACCATTCCTTGCAGGCTATTTGACTATGCTTGCCCGATACGATCATTCATAAGGCTACGGCTATGGGGGAGACGACATGGATATTTAAAAATTATGGTGATGAAATTATTAAAATACTAAATCAGTATGACATTTTTAATCTAGTGTATAGAATTTTTATTGATTGGTCAATTCCAACAAAGGGTGAAATTCATATGTCCATATATTGTGTAGGACCAAATGTTTCACCACAAAATTATAGGTATTTATTTGGATAAGTAAAAATTACATTTAAATTATAAAGAAACAAAAAAACTCCAAATGGAGAGTATATACGATCACCTGGTTTACACATAAAAATTAGAGCAATTCTACATTGTTAGAATTTTTGTCAAAATTTTTGACAATTGTAGCAAAATAGTTATTGTTCGGCTACCTTCAAAAATTGTTTGATATAGACGATTACGATTACGTAATCGATCACAAATTTTGATTTTGCCAGTTTCACCACCCAAAAAACTTAAACATTCAAAATATAGAGTTAAAATGTAAAACAATTGCTAAAAAATAAAATTAAATGTAAGGAAAAAAGTTTGATTATGCTAAAAAAAATTGAATGTCTTTTTTTTTTATTCGCCAATGATATATTGATAGAAAATTCATTTAATTTGGTATTTTTCAAAACAAAATATTTAGAGTAATGATATGTTTTCATAAAAAAATTGCAAGAATTTTCTGGTAACGTAGGAAAGCCATAATTTTGTTGAATCTAAAATCAAAAATTTTCACAAGTTTTTTTGATTCTGTAGAAGGAGAAAATAGCAGTCTTAATTCAAGGAGTTCATCCATTTTCCTGCAATTTTGTCGAAACCTCCACTGTGCAGAAGGAACAAATTGTTGAGATTATGATGCTAAACTTTTAGCTTATGATTAATCATGTTTATATAACTTATAACTATGTTTTGCTTTTGCTATGTGATGACATGTAATTGTGGACACTTGTTCATTTCTGAGTCAAATACTTCAACTTGAAGAAATGAAAGTAAGCTTTTCTTCATTCTCTGTTTTATTGATTTCTCTTCTTCCACAGGGGTTCATCCGTAAACCTCTAAATTAAGTCCATCATACTATCAATTGGTATCGGAGCACTACGAACACATCGACATCGGCCTCCGCTGCACAAGGTCCGCCAGTATTTACCAGTGAAGGTTATCAGATGTGGGCGGTTAAGATGTGGGTTACCTAAAAGGACAACTTCTCTGGGAATCAGTTGAATCAGATGAAGAACCAGAGTTACCCAACAATCCAACTGCAACACAGCTGAGGGTTTATGAGGAGAAAATGTCTCGGCGATATCGAGCAGTAAGTACTCTTCACCAAGCTATAAATGAAACTGTGTTTAGTAGAATCATGGATTGCTCTTCTGCTAAGGAGATTTGGGAGGAACTTGAAAGGATTTTTCAAGGGAATCGTCGAACTAAGCAGTTGAGGCTATTCAATCTTCGGAAGGAGTATGAGATGCTGTTTATGTCTAAAACTGAAACCTTGCGAGAATATATTGATCGACTTATGAAAGTTAATCAAATTCGATTGTTGGGTGAGAAAATGGAAGAGTGTAGATTGGTTCAAAAAATTATGGTAACATTACCTGCCAAATTTGAAGCAAAGATCTCTTCACTTGAGGATGCCTATGATGTTTCAGAGTTAACTGTTTCTGAGTTGGTTAGTGCTCTTGAAGCTGCAGAATAGCGTATGGTTTTTAGAGATTTGCATAAATCTGCTGAAAAGGCCTTGATGACTCATAAATTCAGTGGGAAATTTGATGGTAAACTCGATTTAAATCGTGATACTAAGGATGAATCCAAGAAAAAGAAGTTGTGGGAGAAGAAGGACAAAGGGAAAATGGGGCGGACTAAACTAGTGGTGGGCAAAAAATCTAGAAAGTATCCTCCTTGTCCACAGTGCAAAAAGACAAACCACACTGAGGGTTTTTGTTACTATCGGCCTGAAGTTCAGTGCAAGCAATGTCAACAATTTGGAGACACAAATAAGGTATGTCCAAAGAATAAGTTGAAACAGCAAGCACAAGCAGCTCAGAGTTCCGACAGTGTTGAAATTCAAGATGATCATGTATTTATGGCTTCCGTTGTTAGTGATATTAAAGCTGTAGAACTGGATGACCATACATGGATGCTGGACAGTGGGTGCACACATCATATGACACCAAATGAAAATTGTTTTGTTTCGTTGAAGCACATTACAGGATATAAAGTAAAGATAGGAGATAAATCTTTACTTCCTGTTGTTGGAGAAGATGTAGTGGCTGTCCAAACTCAAAAAGGTACAAATTACATTGAAGATATTTATTTTGTGCCAAAATTAGCTCTTAACTTGCTCAGTGCTGGTCAGCTGTTGGAAAAAAATTATCAACTGTTGATGAGAAATAAGATGTGTGATGTTTTGGATCCATTAGGTGAGTTTATGTTTTCTGTGAAGATGAAAAACAGAACTTTTATGGTTGATCTTCAAACTGTTGAAGCAAAAGCACTGATTTCAGTCTCAGAAAACTCAGTGTTATGGCATAAACGATTTGGTCATCCAAATGTTGAGACATTGAAGTTGATGGCATCTAAAGATATGGTCAGGAACTTGCCAGCAATATCAAGTATATCCAGTATTTGTGGAGTTCGTCAAGAAGGTAAACTACATCAATTGCCTTTTCCTTCATCTCCAAACTTGAAAACAACTCAAAAATTAGAATTGGTTCACTCTGATGTCTGTGGAACAATGTCTGTTGATTCATTGAGTGGTAAAAAATACTTTCTGAGTTTTGGGGATGACTTTAGTAGATACCGTTGGGTTTATTTTCTGCAAAGTAAATATGAGGTATTCACATATTTTCAAGAGTTTAAAAAGTTGGCTGAGAATCAAAGTTTCTGTTCTTTGAAGTTGTTTCGCAGTGATAATGGATCTGAATATACCTCAATCCAGTTTCAGGATTTCTTGAAACAATCAGGAATTCAACATCAACTTACTTTTGTATACACACCACAGCAGAATGGTGTTAGTGAACACAAGAACAGAACTCTGATGAATATGGCTCGCTGTCTATTGTTTGAGAAACATATGCCAAAGAAATTTTGAACTGAAGCTGTGAATTGTTCAATCTATTTACAGAACAGATTGCCAAGCAGAGTTTTGACGATGAAAACTCCTTATGAAGTATGGTTTGGTTCTAAGCCTTCTGTTGAACATTTAAAAAATTTTGGCAGCATCTCTTACACTTAAGTGCCAGAAGTTAGACGAGATAAACTGGACAGCAGAGCAGAAACTGGAATCTTTAAGGAATATAGTAGTGCAGCTAAAGGATATAGAGTCTATAAACCAGTGACTAATCAATTTTATATAAGTCGCAGCTTGAAAGTGGATGAGAATGCATATTGGGATTGGACTAAGATGGTTGTTTCAAATTTTGAAAAACCATCAGTTACTACATCCTCTGAATTAAATGATGCTTATCACTCAGATGCACTGTTCTAAAAGGCGGAAAGTGGAGACGGGACGGCAATGGGTCGCCCAGCGCCTTGGTCGCCGCGGCGACTGCACCGGCTGCCACGACGACCGCACCTCGCACACCATTATTTTATGTTTTTTTTAAAGCTTAACTTTTAAAACTGATTTTTTTAAAATTTATAATTTAATTAAATGTGTATTTAATTTATTTATTTAATTATCTTTTTTCCCCACCTCCACTCACCCTTTTATAGATGGGAGAAGTGAGAATCCCACTTCTCTCATCCGGTGTGGGACATTTGCAGTCGGAAGAGGAAAGGGGAATTCCCCGTTTCCTCTTCTATAAAATGGGGTGGGGGCATTTGCAGTGCAATGGGTTCAATTGAACCGGTTAGCTGGGCTTTGGGTTTGGAATTTTAAAACCCGAAGTCTAATGTTAAAAAAAAATTAATTAAATTAAATAGTTCAATTTTTTTTAACTCCCCAATTGTCGCCCCACGCGCGAAGTGGCTGATAAGGCGCCCGGGGCGGACGCCGTGACGCTTGTGGCGGCCGCCCAATGAGCGAGGCGGCCGCCATGGCGCATGGGGCGGCTGCCCTAGTGCTGGAACCATCCTGTCACTTCGATTTGCCCAAAATCCGTGCGGTAAGGCTGTTCCGAGCGATTTGGTGGCTGCCCCGACGCTGGGGCGGCCGCCCTTTAAAACACTGGTCATCATAGGCTCTATGAATGGCCTTTATTATTTGCAATGACTTGCTGGGTTCTATGGTGAAGCAGAAATGTAGAAATCTTCCAAACGAAGCCAACGGTGGAAGCAGAAGGTGTTCGCCAAATCTGGGCAATTGTGCACTCATCTGAATAGGCCTTTCATTACATGAACAGAATTTACTTGAATTCACTCCCAACATACCAAAGCTATAGGGGAGGATTTGAGGAATTAGCAAGTAACAAGACAAGTTCCAGCCTCAGCTTCGTTTATTTACTGATGCAGTTGTGATAAGAAGTACAAATCAGGCAGCAGTCGCTGGTTATTTCCAGGATATGAGAGGATTGTGGAGATCGGGATTCAGCGTTTATATTGGCTGTTGCACTCCCCTTGCAGCTGAGTTGAGGGGACTGTGGTATGGATTAACTACTGCAGCACATCATGGTTTTGGCAATCTACAGATATTCTTTGATTGCCTGGAGATTGTACAGATGCTGTGTGAATTAAATGGAGACGACACCTTTCCCTCCATTGCTAAGGCCGTCAAGGATTTGATGAATGAACTCCCGTGTGTGAAGCTTTCATATATTCCTCGGGAGGCAAATGTCCAAGTGGATAGTATGGCCAAAGCGGCGCTGAATCGTGCTGACTATCAAGATGCAACTTTTTGATTCTAGAACACAGGATGAGCATTCAGTTTTCCCTGTGAGGGATACATGGAGACAACTAAGTTATCCTCAACCGCGGCCTGTGTCATCTCCCCTCCAAGTTACTTGCTTTAAGCCGCCTTGAAATCGTGATCTATTTAGGCTCTTGATATGATTGTACAACAGTTTGTTTGTTATTCTCCCTTGTAGTTAAAATAAAAAGTAAAATTGGGTAATGAACTATATAATATTTACAATGAATGGACAATTCTTCTTTAAGCAGTTCTCTTCCTATACCTAGTCCTTGTGTCCCCAGCAACCTTCTTATTTACTCAGTAGATGATCGCAGCCATCGATCTTGAGATCTGACGGCTGTGATTAAAATAGACTTTTTAATCCTTTCGAATCCATCAATTGGTTCAGTCCCTCATTTTCAACCTGCCCGTTCGAAGCCTATTCGAAGGCCTTTTTCATCCATTCAAATTTCTTCATCTGTTCGACATTCTTCATCAAAAACCCACTTCGAAGGCATTTCTTCAACCCAATCGAAGGTAACAACCCACTTCGATTGCATTTTTATACCCAATTCGTCCGTTCTAAAATGCCCTGGTTTTTAGGGGGGTTTGGCAGATTCTGTAGGGTTTTTTTTTCGATTCATATTTTGGATTAATAAAATTATGTCAGTGGAATTCGTATTGTGGATTCAAAAGATTGTTTTGGTGGAATTCGTATTGTAGTATCCTGTGAGGGTGAGTTATAAAAGGCAAAAGAAACACGGAAGTCTGAAGGTACTGTTGATCCACTTATTCTAAACCTGAGAAGGTTCCAATTTCAAGCAATCAGAATCTCTTAGCAACACAATCGAAACATGCTTCATCATATGCCATGCAACAAAATTTTGTATTGGATCCGTTCAGTTTTTTTGTCGATGTATTGGCTGTGATTTTGTTGTCGACTTGTTCGTTCAATTCCAGCAAACTATAATCTGATTTTTTGTGGATGTATTGGAATCTGGTTGTCGTTGATGTATTGGTTGTGATTTTGTTGACGAACTTGTTAAATTCCAACAAATTGGATCCGATTTCATTTGCCTACTTTGATTTTTGATGGATTAAAAAGTCTATTTTAATCGCAACCGTCAAATCTCAAGAGCGACGACTGCGATAATCTACTGGGTAAATAAGAGGGTTACTGGGGATACAGGGGTTGGGTATAGGAAGGAGACTGCTTCTTTAAGTTGGCCATCCATATCATTCTCAATAAATTCATGTTTTGAATGATGTATTCGGTTAATTAAAAAACTTTAAGTTCCAGACTTATTATCCCGATTAAATTATAATGATCTGATTTCTAATCTTGACCTTCAGATATTGATCTGATGGTCACGATGAAATGATCACTTGAATGATCATAACCATTAGATTAAAATACAATAGTTAAAATTAGAAGTCTGGACATATAACTGTTGTAATCTGAAGAGTTCTACAAGAAAAAAAAGGAGAAGATTGGAAGAGCGTCAAACTGTATCTTTATTATTCTTTGTAATCCTCTTTATATAGAGGTAGGAACCGTCGGTTACAGAAGTCTTATCCTTACAAAACTATACCAATCACTATATCTATAACATATATCTATAACACTCCCCCTTGATTGAACCAGTTTTAAAGGATACATACTTTTGTAATTTTGTCAAGCAGGGATCGGTCCTCTCATTGAATTCTTCAGGATTCAAGAGTATGCAAAAGCTGTCTCGTTAAAAATTTGCCCAGGAAAAATCCTGTGGGAAAAAATCCTAAGCGAAGGAAAAAGAGTACAATTGCGCATTATTTCTCCCCCTCAAAAGTACGTTTGAGATATCTTCGAAACATCACATACAACCACTGATACAAATTATTGAAATACATTTTAGATAACGACTTTGTAAATAAATCTCCACAATAATGACTTGATCTGATCTAATTTCATGCGTGTAGGAAGTTTGCAGCAATATGCCATGTTCTATCACTTCTGATGCATCATCCACTGCACTCGTCCCTGGAGTATTGCTTAAATTATGAAGAATGTGATTGATACCATACCAATTTCTTCGAATTGGAGTAACACTGTATCTTTCAAGAAGATATATATTGGTGCACGTATGGCAGTGAGATACAATACTTCTGGTCCAAGTATCTATTCATCGTCTTGAACAGATCATGATGGATATTTCTTGGGATCTAGTGATTTTACCACCATAAGTGTAGATAAGGGATGTGCATGTCCATGTGAAAGTTCTTCAGGACTTTCATTGTTTATGCCTTTGATGCACAAATATCCCATTTGAGACATGTTTAATTTGTAGTCCAAGATAAAATCCCATTATACCATGATCTTTCGTCTAGAATTCATCTTTTAAAATATGTTGCAGTTTCGTTCAGCTTTTCTGGAGTCCCAATAAGATTTAAATTATTTACAACTATTGAAAAACCATATATGATTTTCTCGATGAATATACATGAGCAAATTACCACATCCGACCTGATTTTAATCCAATATTTATTTTTGAAGTTTAATAGAGTAGATATTGATTTATTCGCCATAGGATGTTGCAGTCATCTTAAATCCTTCTGGGATTTTTGTATAAATTTCTTTATCGAATAGTCCATACAGCTATGTTGTATAACATCCATTTATTGTATCTCCAATTTCTCACAAATGATGTTGAACTGATCAAAAATCGGATTGTAATCGCATCAATGATTGGAAAATATATTTTCTCATAATCATTCCCGAGTTTTGGGAGAAGCCTTGTGTAATAAGGCGAACTTTATTATGCTCAATTTCATTTCGTTTATTCTTTTTCGAACAAATACTCACTTGTATCCAACAGACTTAACACCATTGTGTATTTGAATAATGGGTCCAAAGACCTTGCATTTTTCAAGTGAGCTTAACTCTGATTTTATTGCTTCTTTCAACTTTGGCTAATCATCTCGACGTCGACATTCTTCGACGGAATGTGTTTCTACTTCATCTTCACATTTGGTGAGATTAAAAGCAATATTATACGCAAAAATTGTGTCGACAATAGTTTTCCTTTTGTCCAATATCTCTCCTGATAATAGATGGTCAATTGAGATCTCATTGTTATCAGGTACTTTATCATCTTCATTAGATTCCTCATCTGGAGCTTCCTTTGTATGAATGATAGTTGCAGGAGAGTCATTGAATATTATATTTGCCTTGGATTTGTGATCATTTATGATTCACATTTTCGAGTGGACTTTCTTTTAATTTCAGGGAACTTTATCCTTGATCCTAACCGGTCTACCACACTTCATGCATTGTGTAGATTCATTTGCCACTTTATTGATATTTTGTCCTTCTGTGATATCAATTCTAATAGGAGCATTAACAACTGGTATATGAGATTTTACAACCAATTTGTTATCTGTGAATGTATCCAGTAATAAATTCGTGATATTTGACAAATGAATTAATTTGAACTTCTAGTTCATATTAATTTGATCGTTGATCAAAATGAGATAATACTTGGTTATGTCATATTATGTCCCTTTGTGCTTCTAACACATTTTTTCTCCCCCTAATAGTATGAAGATAAATTCATTAAAATGACACTCATGCCATTTCAGCTTTACTTTAAAGCTTTACTTTTAGTTTTGTT
>JAOYMZ010080843.1:0-11465 GCA_025802335.1 Pinguicula primuliflora
CTGCATCTAACGGGGATGCTGCCGTGGCGACCCGGCCTAAGACAAAGCCCAAGGATGGTAATGAAGGGGAGGATGCAGATAAGGAGAAACTTCGCTCGGGATTGAGTTCGGCGATTGTTCGAGAAAAGCCTAATGTTAAGTGGAATGATGTCGCCGGATTGGAGAGCGCTAAGCAGGCGCTGCAGGAGGCTGTAATTCTTCCGGTGAAGTTCCCCCAGTTCTTTACTGGTATATTTTTTCATCTTTCTTTGTTGGTCAGTAGGTTTCAGGTTAGGTCTCAAGTGTGCATATGTGAATGTTTACTTTCTTCCAATATTTTTGTGTTACCTGGATGAAATATATTTTTTCTCCAAAGATAAGTACGTGATTTGTACCAGTGTAGTTCAATTTTTTCCGGTATTGCCACTATCTTCTCCACAATACGTATATCGCATAACTTACTCTTGATCTTCTAGTTGAGATATTGTTGTGTGTGTCCTTCAGGCAAGAGGCGCCCCTGGAGGGCTTTCCTTTTATATGGCCCTCCTGGAACTGGAAAGTCCTACTTAGCTAAAGCTGTTGCTACGGAAGCTGACTCTACCTTTTTCAGGTGACATCTTCTTTTTCCCTTCTTTGTTTTGTCCCTATTGCAAACTAGTATTTTATGATTGGATGAGAGGTGTTCCATGTTGATATTTAAAACATATTGTCTAGCATAAGCCTCTACATGCTTGGTTTTGGTTGATCGTTTCATTTTATGTCCGTTATGGAAGTACTTCATGAGGTTATCGTGGTGATCATGCACTGTATATCATGGTTTACTCTGCTAGGTTTAAAGTAATAAATTTGTGATTGTGTTTTCTCGTTCAGTGTTTCTTCATCGGACTTGGTTTCAAAATGGATGGGTGAAAGCGAAAAGCTAGTCTCCAATCTCTTCCAAATGGCACGTGAAAGTGCCCCTTCCATCATATTTATTGACGAAATAGATTCCCTATGCGGGCAACGTGGAGAAGGAAATGAGAGTGAAGCCTCCAGACGGATTAAAACAGAACTGCTGGTGCAAATTCAGGTAAATGCAACTTCAAGTTAAATTTGGAAGCTGCACCTGATTTTTTTTAAACTTTGTACTAGAATATAGAAGTATTATGTCTATAGTGCATCTCTATGCCCATTCCGTATTCGTCATCCAGAAGTTCCCATCTTGCCTGATTTGGTTAATCCTGTGATTCAAATATCTACTGGCTGTGATGGATATATAAGCCAAGAATTGGCACCATACTGTATTTGACCCAATTACAGATACTGTCTTTCTTCAGCAGTCGTCGTCGTCAATGTAATGTATAAATGTTAACCTGCCTGCCTTTTCTTTACTAGTAAACTTTGTTAAATGGATTATGTAGTGAGAATATTGCTGCAAAATGAAGTACCGGCGTAGAAATATTGAAAGTATATAAAGTATTTGTCTTTCAATGTTCGGTTTGTTATATTGCAAAATGGTTTCTTTCTACCCTAACCCGTAGTTTCTCCGTGGTGATTTGATTCACCGTATTATTTCTATGAGATAATATTGTGTAACTTATCTGATTCATTCCTATAGGGTGTAGGCCAGGGGCAAAATGATGACAAAGTTCTTATTCTTGCTGCGACAAATACTCCCTATGCTCTTGATCAGGTAATATTTTGTTGCAATTTCCTGCAAGTAGAATTTAGGAAAATGTTTTTTTTTTAATCTAACTTCGTAGCATTTTCAGGCTGTAAGACGGCGATTCGACAAGCGTATCTACATTCCCCTACCTGATGTTAAGGCACGGCAGCATATGTTCAAAGTACGGGATGTGTCTTTTGTGTCTTGTGCAGTTGTAGAATCAAAAATTTGCATAGAAAGATCAATGCACGCCTTTGTTTTTTGTAATGCAAACGTGCAGGTGCATTTAGGAGATACCCCAAATAGTTTGACCGAAAGCGACTTCGAAGCCCTAGCTCGTAAAACAGAAGGATTCTCCGGCTCAGACATATCAGTTTGCGTAAGCCTCTGTTGTATGAATAGTAACTAACTTCATGTTACAGACAACATCATCTCTAAATTCAGTGTACTATTGACGATTGAACTAGGTCAAAGATGTCTTGTTTGAGCCCGTGAGAAAAACCCAAGACGCAATGTTCTTCATAAAGACTTCTAATGGCTTGTGGATACCATGTGGATCAAAGCAACCTGGTGCTGTCCAGATATCCATGCAGGAACTTGATGCACAAGGGCTTGCATCCAAGGTATTGGATTTTTGTAATGCATTTGAAGGTCTCCTAAGTTGTTGGCAGAGAGTGATGATTGTTCATGCTCTGTAGATTACGCCGCCTCCTATATCAAGAACAGATTTCGACAAGGTGCTCGCGAGGCAAAGACCGACTGTAAGTAAATCTGATCTCGATGTTCATGAGAGATTCACAAAAGAGTTTGGTGAAGAAGGTTGAAGAACTTGGGGTTCTTATGCTGCTGCTGCTGCTGCTACTGATGCAGTTATGTCAAATAGTATTTTTTTTCGAGATTAAAAACTTGGCACTGCTATTTATTTCCACTTGGTGGAAAAATGGAAAACACTTGTCGAATTCATGTACCTGAAATTGTTTGTTACAAGCGTTTAACTGCATTTCTGCCAACTCCTGGTATCGATAGAAGACATAGGCTGCAAAACATCACGAATTATGAATGAGTATATCTTGTTCTTCACTTCAATCCAGCTACTTTCAGTTTACCTTCTATCTCTCATCCATTAACTTTCTAATTTTAAGGCTATCTGGCGTCATAGAAGAAGTTTTCTCATTTTTACCTGCACTTATCACATCAAACCAATTTTGTTTTACTACACTGCATCTTTACTACACCCATATTTTATGAGTCTTGTGGTTAACATGATATCTGTTTTTCACCTGCAAGTTTGTCGAGCTCCAGGTTACGATTCATATAGTATGTCCATATATCTAGAAAATCTTCGCGGTGCATATATCTATTATCTACAATATAGTATGTACTTTGTACCACAATATACAATTAGATCACATAAACTAAACTGAGTAACAAAATGTAACATAAACTGAAAATAGTATGTACCTTGCGGTACACATGGTCCATTCGGGTGCTATAACACATCCTTCAGAACACGTGAGTCAGCAACAGCACCTTCTCATCTTGTGAGGGTGTATACAAATCGACCTTTTCGATTGCAGATCCCTGACACATTGACTGCAATCTCTCATTTCCTAGTCCTAAATCGACATTGCATATTATTTGTAACATGAACGGGTACATAAGTCTCGTCTAGCACCCCCAAGCACCCTTGCAAGATTGAAATATAAACATGCTTAAACACAAGATGTATACCTAAACGAACAGTAGGTTACTACTTATAGAAAATATTCCCCGGTGGACAAGTTTCACTAACAGTTTTAAATTCATAATAGCACCTAATACCTGGTGAAATAATTTATGTATGGTACGACTTGGCCTCTTATAATCATACCTAATAATTCTAAATTTATTATTATAACCTAGAATTTTAAGAAAGATAATAACTTTCTCTTATGTGCTATAATATTTATCACCACTAATCATTTGACCAACCTGAAGTACGGTGCCGAGACGATAAAATGCAACCTTAGTTAGCGTTATCCAAAAAAGACCGTCGGTACCGGTTATCGGTATCAGCTGGGTACCGGTACCCAAGGTTGGTACCGGTACCTTAAAAACGGGCACGTGTACCGACGGAAATTAAAAAATGTATATAAATTAAATTATTATTTTTTAAGTAAAAAAAAAATTTTATTAAAAAATTTAAAAACGGTACCGGCACGGTACCGAATAGAACCGGTACCAGTACTTTTTGGCCTGATACCGAATTACCAGTACCGGATGGCCCGATACCGGTACCAAAAACCGGTACCGGTCATATGCCATACTGGTACCGGCTTTACCGGTTGGACACCCGTAACCTTAGTTATCCTAAGGTTGTCGAAACAGTCTATTATTTCTCACAAAAAACTTGTTTAAATATTCGACTTGTTTGGGTAATCGTTGAATTAAGCTATATTTAATTCCATTCGGTCGACACAATCGTTTAAAAAATGTGTGCCATCTTCGAGATCATCAAGACCATCGAGTGAATCTAATATAATGAACACATTCAAAACATTGACGAGCTCCTCCTAATCGTCTAACATCTGAACACGTGGAAACACAAACTCATAATTATTGACAGATTCAAACCCACACAAACCAAGAAAACATAATATGTGACTTACAGACAACAAATCAAAATAGATAATTCATGAATTCATATACCCATAAATTCATAAACCCATAATTCATGAACCATAAATCCATAAACAAATAACCAATTATGAATCTAAACACAAAATACATGAATCCAGAAACCTAATTTCTGGCCGAACACAATTATCAGCCGACATGAGAAAATAATTAAGAATTCATGAACCTACTGTCTATTGTACCGTAAGTAACTCAGATCTATGGAGGACCATACCTTAGACCTTAAGGAAATGGTGGATGTGCGATTCGCGAATTATAGAGTTAGTAAGGAGAAAAATAAGAAATCAAGGAGTTGGTATCGATTTGGGATTTTTCCTCACATCGATTTCATATATATATATATATATATATATTCTATGGCAAGGTATAATTTATTTGAAGTCCAAGTTATTTTAGTCTTTTGATAGTAGAGCTAAATTTTTAAATTTTCAAATCACACGAACATGTTGGTTAAAGTTAACGACCGCAATCTATGTTTGGATGAAATCCAAGTGATTAAGGCAGCTTAATCGGCGGTAATGGTCGTAATCAAATTGGAAGTAACACGATGCTTCATTTTATTTCAGTCGTTAAAATATCGATATTAAACGCAATCAAATACAGTAAGGGGGGCCTAAATATACACATGGTTCGATGAAATTCAGTATATATGCAATGCAATATATCACACATATAATCTTCAAACTCCACATTAATCCAAACAATTAACACGTGTAATCTATTTAGTTTAAGAAGTGTTACCTCATATGTAGTTGTCGATCTTCACAATTGCATGATTGCTTGAAAACAGTCTTTAGGTTTCTTGAGTTCTGGTTTCCCCCCAAATATTTGATTTTTGGGGACATTTAAATCTCGATGCCAATTTGATATAATTTGTGTGAATATTGAGGTTTAATATTAAGTCAGATTATGAGATTGAATCCATTCTTTTTTTCTATGGTCCGTTTACTTGAATTCCCGGTCAAGAACTAACTTCACATTAACTTAGAATTTAAACTCACAATTTATACCAATTCTGGAATTGGGTTGGAATGGGATTGGGCTCGAAAATACAATCTTATGTTTACTAACAGTCCCAAAGGTTGGCCCAATTTGAAAAATATTGTGAAGTTACCAATATACCCTAAAACAAATCTTTCGCGGTATATGATCGATCACCTTCTTTGAGTGCTTGCGACTATTCGAATACACCACCCTTCTATAGTCTGCAACCCTTCATAAAAGAGAAATAGACAACATTGAAGATGAGAAATCGACCTCTCCTAAAGCACCGTTGACCATACACGAAGCAAGGCCTGAATCTCCGCTGTCTGTCGTATCAAACCCTCCACCTATTGTTCCTGAATCAAACCCTCTGTCGCCTGTGGTGGAGCATCCTCAGCCGTCTGCGACTCCTACGGCACCTGTCCTCATGAAAGATGAGGACGTTGCAGTAAGTTTTTACTAAAGATTCCACATTTTGTATGAGATATGCTATGTTTTTGCATGGTTGTAGATTAAACATTAAATGTGCAATTACTTACAATTTCATATGGTGGAAGGAAAAAAAATATGGTGGAAGGTTGATGGATGTGCTAAGGTGATTTAGACAATGTATGTTGCTTAATGCACCTACTATGCCTACATATATGCGTAGCTATGAGATTTGTGGGTTAAGAACATGTAGTTAAGCAGTAATGTTTTTAGCTAAAGATATCATCTTTTGTATGAGTCTTGCTATGTTTTTTGCATGGTTGTAGATTTAGTATTAAATGTATAACTAATTGCAATTTCGTATGGTGTGAGGGTGATGGATGTGTACGTTGTTGCTTAATGTGTCTACTATATTAGCATACAAATGTTCGTAACTTTTTTTAGCCAAGGATATGTTTGTAATTATGATATTCATGTGTTTGGGTGATGTAGTAGCACCGTTCGAGAAGTCGCCGCCTAGGTAACGTTTTCTGGCCAACCACCCCGATTTGGGGCTGTTCGGCCCATCGGGGTGGACGGACAGCTGGGCGGGCGCCCAGCCCGCCCGGGAATCCTTTAGGCAGCTGACAAACAGAAAATTTGTTTTTTTAAGTAAAATAATTGCCCTTTGCCCAGCCTTGCAGCTGGGTGCCGCCTAGGTGCCGAGGCCGCCTCTCTTTCACTTTCCGACTTCTCGAACCTTGTGTAACAGTAAGAATTTTGGCTAAAGATGCCATCATTTGTATGAGTTTTGCTGTGTTTTTGACACTTTGTGATGGTTGATGAACTTACTATGTTTGTTTACATATTTGAGTAAATATGATTACTTACTACATAATTCTACCATTATTGTCAGACTGAGTTTGTAGAATGGGAAAAAGGCATAGAAGTGCAGAAGCGGCTCTTGGCGTTTGAGACTGGCTATGCAGAGAGGTCGAGGAAGCAAGAGATTAAACGAAAGAGAGAGAATGATGAAATGATTGAAGAAAAAGTGAATTGTTTCCATACTCGCATTTTTGGTGATTTTTGGGTGTTGTTTTCTTCTACCTTATCGTTTGGAGTGATTGCTAAGTTCTTTCATCTAGATTCAATTAATGATTATTATTGAGTTCGTTACGAACTTGTGTTGAGCATAGCACAGATATCATTGCCTAGCATGGCTTTTCAATTTGTCATGGATATTTAATAATAAATAATGATTTTTATTTCAAAAAAAAAGAGAAAGCTAATAAAGTTAAGGTGAAAGCAAAAAGAGAGAGGATCAAACGAGAGCTTGAGTCAAGATATCCCGAAGAATGATTATCTGACTTAGATAGCTTTAGGGAAGCATCTCTTGACCAATCCATCACGGACATCTCCTACCACTCCTCCCCTGAACATCCTCAAAGTGAGGATTCTCAGAGGACCACCTCCACCAAAGAGGGGCCTTCCTCTTACCCCTCTGATCCGGATGAGGATGAGGACGGGGAGGATGAAGAAGAGGAGGAGGATTCAGGTCCTGACGAGGAAGAGGAGGACGAGGATGATGATGATGATGAAGATGGGGATGACTTCTGAAGTATGACATGCCCTGCTTCAGATTTGATCCATAGTGTCATCCATTTCTTGATGATGGTGATGTTGCCCTTTTATTTTGGTTGTTAACTTGTAAATCCGATCCTCTTTTTTGCAATAGTGGTTCTGTGATGACTATGGCCATATTCGGATGACTGTTTTTAAAATATGTATTATATGTTTATCTATTCACGTTACTCTTCATCGTTCTAAAAATGCTTAACAACTCATGAACAATAACACGAGTTTATTCCAAATACAACAGCTCACAGAGTTAGTCCAAATATCCAGAACAAAAAAGACACATTCAATCTATCTCTAGGAATTACAAAGAGATTACAAGGTTGAACTATCCTATAATACAGATTCAGCCCACTGTTTCATTTGTTTCATCGATATGACCTTTCACCTTATGGAATTAGTGCTAACCTCATCTAAAATCTTCATCTTGTTATTTACCTTCTTGTTGTCTAGTCCCGTAGAAGTCAAAATCCTGTCTAACCTGATCAGGCACAATGTCCTTCCTCGCGCTAACCTCATCCATTTGATTCACTTAGAAGGATTTAAATGCATTCATAAATTCTTTATTTTGGGATCTTCACCATTAAGGTCGTTAGTGCCACCAGATTCAACTTTTGATATTTTTGGTATCCTACATCCACTACTCTTCCTTGAACATTTACTTGATGGTATGCAAGCTATTTGGTCGCTGTTTTTACTACTAGTACTTTGAGGTGGGTTGTATGATAGTTTTTCTTGGCATGTACATTTCCACCAGTTGACTCCATAGCCCTGATCACAACAAACTTATCAATATAAAACATAAAACACAACCACTGATATTAATTGTAGCAAATCTGTTCAACACAAATATTCGTAAATGACCACAGTCAGTACATCACAAGTTCACAAATAAATGTTAACAGTAATGCACAAAGACAGTGCAAACTACTGAGTGTTGATAAACTCATTCTACATTTTATCAGCTAGAGTGTACCACATATGAGTCCATGCAGTGCTTGTTCCCATTGATGTTATGTATTCATTTGCTTGCATATTGTTAGCATCGGGATTTTCACTTTCTACCATGTCGTCTGAAAGCAATGGACCCATATATTGCTGTCATATAATGTAGTTGTGCACTAGTGTGCATACTATCACTATCATGTTCTGAGTCTATAAAGGATAGAAGGTATGACTGAGCAAGATCGCAAACATTTTCTTCAGTATCCCAAATGCTCTCTCAACAACATTCCAAGCGAAAGAGTGTCTCATATTAAACAAATCTTTGTGATTTTGTGGACGCCTATTACCGGCCCCCCATTTCTTTAAATGACAACTAGTGAACCAATAAGGAACTAGGAATCCCTCACCATTGGCGTAGCCAACTATCTCATAAGTAATAGTTAGCTACATTAAGAATCCATTAGCAATAGGTCAGTATTATGTGAACTACGTATCACGATCAGAACAACAGTTACCTTTGTGGCATCCTGAAGTCAGGAATCTTAGTCAGAGCCTCATACAATATCCTACTATCCGCCGCAGATCCCTTCCAATCGCTTACTACGTACACAAACTTTCCAATTGTATCAACCACACCAAGAATGTTAAATGCTGTGTGATCCTTTCTCATTTTGTACCTTGAAGAGTCTCTACAAGTGTATGACAGAGGATATATGTACTATCCAAAGTACCCAAATAGTCCTAATGATAATTAGTGCAACATCAGTCCTAACATACACCAATCTATAAGGTTAAGTGTAGGGGTGAAATGAGGATAATGACATCTTGAAATATTTGAACCTTCCATCCGGACATCCTTCACTTACAGATTTGAGTGTGGAAAGAAAATGACTTGTTAGTCGAAGAACAATTTCTAACTCCCTATGAAAAATTTGCTAACCATTCTAAAACTTCTTTCGAAGTCTATTCCAAGTATCTTAACTTTCTGATGATGCCCTAGTAAACGCAGAAAATTTCAATCTGAGTAGTTGCACATGAGTACTTACTATCCTTTCATCCTCCCTCACCTACCAACAAATTTACAAGTTTGTTGAATTTTTCCTTATGCATTTTTAAATTGTTAAAACATTGTAAGACAGACCTAATAGTCATTCTAGCCACAAACTCAGACTGTCGTTGCCTCTTTGCATTAAGACTATATTGTAGGTGTTGCACACTCTTCTCAACATAGAAACTTCATCATGCTCGTACTCATCATACAGTTCACCAAGAGTACATAAAACAAACAATTTACTACTATTGTTCCCAATTACATCCATCTAGACATACACGCGGGTGTATAAAGTTCAGTACATATACAATTAAATGTAGCGAACACATAATCGTCTAAATCCATATGAATTTCGAAAATTAATATACGTTATCTGTTCAGTTTGATTGCATTACCCCGTATGTAGCCGGGGATCTTGTATTTGGCATCGAGATTTCTTGATTGCGTGAAAAATTTCTCTCGAGTTCGTGAGTTCTGATGATTTCGCCCAAATATTCGGTTGCTATGGAGATTTAAATGGCGACACTAATTTGATGTAATCTGTGAGAATATTAGAGAGTGAATATGAAGGTCGAATATGAGATTAGTTCAATATCATGATTTTTTTGGGTTTGGATCCCAAATTAATTCAAACAAGGCACGCGACCTGATTTTCAATCTCATAACCCATTTGACCACTGTATTTTTTTTCCGCATATAGTAAATATAGTATTATGGATTAATCCTAACCTAAGTGAATCTCACGTAATACTTAGGGGTGGGCATTCGGAATTCAAAATTTGGAATTCGGTCAGAATTCGGAATTCTTTTCGAAATTATTTTGGAAGTCGAATCGCAATTTCGATCCATTTCGTATTACAATCTGATATTTCGAAATTCAGAATTTCGAAATTCAGAATACACTGTATTTCGGAATTCGGAATCCAAATGCTCACCACTACTAATACTCATAATTCCGTCAAACAAACAGAATCTTATGAAATTGATTTCTAAGTATGGATCCTAAATTAATTTTCAAAATACGCGCAACTTTGGTTTGACCCATTCTTTTTTAATGTGCAATAAATAGAGTATTACGCCTCAATTACAAGTTGGTCCTCTATATTAAGACCTTATTATGTTAAGTAAACAGAGTCTTTAACACCTAAAATTTCCATAAATTTGGGGTGTTTGCAAGTTCTTGTGCATATGTAAAAGTAGCTTTTTAGAAGGTCTTCTGGAAGAAGGAACTTTCATTAAAAAATCGAAAAGTGTTTGCAAAATATGTTTTTCTACAACAAAAATCATAATACAGTGTTTGCATATTATTAAATTGAAAGTTATTTTTGTAACATAAATTTGATAAATGACTAAAATGTCATTTTTTCAAATGGAGAACCCTTTTAATATCACGTATTGTGTATACTTACAAACTATCAAACTGAAGCTAATTTGTTTTCCAATGTGTATCAAATTTTGATCTCTGATCCCATTCACAAGACCTGCCTGCAATTTTCGACAATGCTTATTCAATTTTGCATCAGAATGGCCAGATAATTATCCACCTATCTATGCAAATGCCCGATGAATTTGTCCATCGAAAAATCGATGTCGGACTCGCTTAGTGTGTCTTCACAGTCTGTTCTCAGGGCGGCACTGAGATGTATTTGTACAGTGCCGACGTCGTTGGCATGAAAAGCTTCAAGGCTGTCCTCCAAATCGCCAACAATCCCGTCGAAATCCTCCCCACAAACACTCATAATCAAGTCTTGGGTCACCGCTAGAAGGTGCGCCACCGCCAGACCCATAATCCTTGCGCCTAGAACCATTCGATTGCACAACGCCTGCAGAAGGAGTTAGGAGAGCTCAAATCTTTGATTGGGTAAAGATGGATAGTCTGTGAATATTGAATTGTTTAAAAGGATAAAGATGTCTTAAATTTAATATTGTACCCTGAACCCTCAACCGCGAAAAGCAATCAAAAAAACAACCACAGATGTGCTTCTGACCTTTAAGCTTTTTTGGACTTCTCTACTACAAAAGCCAAACGTCAAACTACAAAAACAAAATTTGTCACGACTCACAATACATCTATATTATAAAGGGGGAGTGCCAAACTTAAGTTTTGACAAATCTTAACGAACGAAACGACAATTCCAAAAC
>JAOYMZ010080854.1:0-11464 GCA_025802335.1 Pinguicula primuliflora
TCGGTGAATCCTTTATTCCCGCCCAACGCACACCACCAGTCTTTCGAAGATCGGTTTATCCTTTTTTCCCGCCCAATGGACCCATCGGTCTTCGGAAGATCGGTACTGGTGGATCCTTTATTCCCGCCCAACGCACACCACCGGTCTTCGAAAGACCGGTTTATCCTTTTTTCCTGCCCAACGGACCCATCGGTCTTCGGAAGACCAGTACTTTCTTAATCAAGTGTCATTAACGTTATTAATGATGCTCGGTCTTTGGAAGACCGGTGTCTTATTCCACCGATCTTCCAAAGACCAGTGTCTTATTCCACCGGTCTTCCAAAGACCGGTTCTTGTCACCGATCTTTCGAAGACCGATGCGTGGCATTTCCAAAAATTAGCGTTAATTTTGTGGCAGAAGCAACAATTTTCCAATAAAACATAAATGCTTTGAGGCGTTTTAACAAAATTTCATGGGGATCAAAAAGAAAAAGGTTGTCTGAAACACTCCTGTTAGGATTTTGCTGATCAGCTGTAGCCTGCCGAGTTGCAGATGCCTCAGACAGGGACCTCAGCCCGGCATTGATTAGATGTTTACTCTATCGTCCTGTAAGCCACATCGTGGCTCCGAAGGATCAAATCTGTGGACCAGGGTGGCGAAGTCCAGGTAACTGATAGCCATTTTCACGAGAAGGTCTGTCGAGAAATTTTCTGGGAAAATTTTTGAATCTGCCACAAAATGATAGCCTATTTTTGAAAATGTCATGCACCGTTCTTCCAAAGACCGGTACGAGCAACCAGTCTTCCAGAGTCTGGTGGTCATTAAGATTCTTAATCACAGAGATTAAGAAATACCAGTATCTGATAGATCGGTACTGGGCAAAGAAAAAGAACAGCAAAAAACTCATCCAGTTCACAATGACGCAAAAATTCATCCTCTTCATCACCAAATGGCTACCGTCGAATCCGTTGGCCTTGTAAGCAGTTCCAAATCCGCCTTTTCCCAACATCTCTGCCGATGCCCTTAGCAAATCATCAAGCTCGAACCTCCGCTCTCCGTCTAGAAAGACCATCTTGCTCCTTTCCTTACCGGAGTGAGACGGATTCGGGTACGGACTGGAGGAGCACCACCAAGCGGTTCACGCCCACCGGTATAGCACCAGAAAAATTGTTGTGCGATAGATCCAGACGGTAGAGTCTGGACAGCGACATCAGCAAAGCCGGGAAATTGCTGGAGAAACTGTAGTGCGGGAAAATTGGTTTCCAAAAAAATGGATTTCTTCTCCAACAGTGACGATGAGAAGGCGGTGGAGGAGCTTCTTTCTCAGGGGGCGGAGATTGCGGTTCTTGAGCAAGTGGCGGCGATTAATTGCGCTGGTTTCAATGATTTTGGTCTACCTTCTCAACTCGAAACCCGCTTCCAGAAGCTGAAATCTTTCCCATCTACCACCTCAAAGCCCAATTCTCTATCATCAAAAAGTTTTGATGTTTCACACCCTCGACAGATGGGGGATGACAGATGTGTGAAGAATGAAGAGCAAACTGAAAAGGGTGAGCAGAAATCTGAAGTCGATGAAGGCCCGGAATCCTCATTACCTACAAAATCATCCAATTTTGGGGTTCTTTCTTCATCAAAGAAAACCCCATCTTTGAAAATTGGAAAGCAGTTGACTGAATCTTCTTCTTCGTCAGGGAGAAATAGTTGTGCTGAACAATTGTTGTGCTGTTCTTGTTGTTTTTGTTGGTTTGCCCAGTACCGGTCTTTGAAAGACCGGTACTTCTTAATCTCTCTGATTAAGAATCTTAATTATCACCGGACTCTGGAAGATCGGTATTTTAAAATATCGGTCTTTGGAAGACCGTACCGGTCTTATAAAGACCAGTGCGTGGCATTTTCAAAAATACACTATCATTTTGTGGCAGATTCAAAAAATTTCCGTGCTTCTGTGCTTAGTCTGGGGGCAATTTCGTCATTTCGCCCATTTTCGGTTTAAAATTCGATTTGCTTGTAGTCTGTATAGCATTGCTCATATTAGAATTCTAGATTGTTCGGTAAAATGAAATTCACCGAGCTTCATAATATGATACCATTAGAAAATGTATCACCCTTAGCAAGATCATCACTAATGGAGGGATCCCCTTGCATTCCATTTAGACTGCTGGATCATGCTG
Source organism: Pinguicula primuliflora (assembly GCA_025802335.1). NCBI lineage: Eukaryota > Viridiplantae > Streptophyta > Magnoliopsida > Lamiales > Lentibulariaceae > Pinguicula > Pinguicula primuliflora. The sequence goes on from JAOYMZ010080854.1 coordinate 2,152, forward strand.
AGGTTGAACCGATCGAGGAAGCAGGACAACATCACCGACGTCGAGTTACGTTAGCTGAATTTGTTCCTGTACGTTTTTTTGAACCGCCCTGACCGGAATGATTGTAACTATGTTTGGCATTTGCCTCTATTATATTTAAAAAAATGTATCACCCTTAAAATTTCAATTACTTTTTTGCGTACTTGCAAGGTATCCTACCGGCCGGCAGCCAGTAGACTAATCCTCCGTTCCGGGTCAGCACACTAAGTGGTAAAGGACTGACCAAATATTTTTCTCCATTCACATGGATGGGAATCGAACTCCCAACCTCATGTTTAAGGGATGAGGTGCTAAACCACCACACCATTATTTCAAATCAATTTAAACACATTGCTAATTTCTTGGACTCATCCCTTTTATTTCGGTAATTTCAATTATTTTGTTTTTTGTCAAATCAATTTTAACCCGCTGGTAACTTATGGGCTCGGCCCAAATGTTTAATTCATCACGTTCTTTCTTCTTAGGGCTTGTCTGTTTCTCCATATCACCTCCGAGCGGCAGTGTTTACAGTACCAGGGTTTAGGTCAGGGAGAAACCCAGTCGAGGAAGAGAAAGATGAAGACCATTCTCTCTTCGGACACCATGGACATCCCTGATGGGGTGAAGATCAAGGTGAAGGCAAAAATTGTGGAGGTCGAAGGGCCGAGGGGGAAGCTGTCTCGCAATTTCAAACACTTAAACCTGGATTTCCAGTTGATCACCGATGTGGAGACTGGAAAGAAGAAGCTGAAGGTCGATGCGTGGTTCGGAAGCCGGAAAACAACCGCGGCTATTCGGACGGCGCTCAGCCATGTGTCGAACCTGATCAAGGGGGTGACGCAGGGGTATCGTTACAAGATGCGTTTTGTGTACGCTCACTTTCCGATCAACGCATCCACCACCAACACCGGGACTGCTATTGAGATCCGAAATTTCCTTGGCGAGAAAAAGGTATAGAAAATATGGCGTTTCTGATCTTTCGTTTGTTTCTGTTACTAATTTGGGTGAATTGATGGAGGCGGATTCTGAATTTTCTTTAAATGAAGCATCTTTCTTGATTGGAATGCTTAACTTCTTTTGTAGGGATTCTGCACATTAGATTTTAGTTGACAATTCACATCACTTGCACATTGTTTTGGAAGGATACTAAAGCTGAAGTTGTTTTTTCAGTTTCATATCATCAAATACGAGCTTAGATGCCTGCTTGAATGTATGTGAAATAACAAGTTTTATCCGCACATTAGAAATTCCTTCTGGTTATGTACCACAATCAGTGAAACAATTTTCAATGTCATGATTTCCCAGGTGAGGAAGGTAGATATGCTTGAAGGGGTTAATGTGGTGCGGTCTGAGAAGGTTAAGGATGAACTGGTCTTGGACGGTAATGACATCGAACTTGTTTCGAGGTCAGCTGCGTTGATAAACCAGGTAATTTGACATGCATCTTTGCAACTATAAGTCCCTATTATGATCTATTTTTTCATTATTTGCTTGGGCGCATTTAGTGTACTCTGCTAGATTTACAACTGGTATTGTATTGTTTCAACAGAAATGCCATGTGAAGAACAAGGATATAAGAAAGTTCCTTGATGGTATCTATGTCAGCGAGAAGGGAGTTATAGCAGAGGAGGAATAAGCAGCTTTAATTTAAGTCGGAGTATCTTCTTTTGATGTCTTTCATTTTGCTATTTCCAGAAAGCGCCCTCCTTTAAAATGAATCAATAGTTTCTTCTGTTGAAATCTGCCTGTTTGGTTTGGGTTGGTTCTAACTCCCATGATCCTCTTCTTCAGTTTTGTTCAAGATGCATTACTAGAACCTTCGATTGCCATAGTTGTATCAGTGGCTTCCAATGTTGAGTTTTGATGATGAATCTACGAAGACATCAATGGTCTACTGACCTTTTCATTATCTTATGTATCTTCACAATGATCAGACAGAAATCAGAGTTTTTTGATTTGATTCATATCATAAAATCTCTGTTGGAGAAATGCATAGGCGCCCCGTAAGTATTGGGCAGTCCTAAAGGTGTACACTAAGCGGACCCTGACCGTCAACAAAAATGTGCTCTCAAACTCGACATATATCACATGTCATACATAGAGAATATACAAAGGCGAACTCCTGCCCCGAAACATGAATGAATAAAACTTAGTTGTTCGAAGCTGCGCGCGAAGTTGTTCAATGTATGCTGCACCAGATTGTGGATCATCCACTTGGAACGCTGATTGAACGAATTGAGGCAGGCAGACCTTCATTCCCAGGTAACCGAAACCATAGAGTTGGCAAGGCCCGATTCTTGGAATGTTGATTGAACATTGTAGTCCAGCAATTTTGAAGCACCAGGTATGGCTTGTGCCAGGCGCAATCGTCGTTTACCATCTTCCTTCAGCTCAGAGGAACAGTAGGACCAAAGAAGCTGCAAGAAAAGAATACACGAGATTTCATATACCCCGCATGCAAAGGAGGCAGGCCCTGCACGAATGATATACCGGAAGAAAATTTTGACAGAAAACGACGTGGCAAAACGCCACGGCCCAATCAAATACTGCCGCGTGTGTTTCTTGTCCTTTTTCTCCCTATTTTTCTTCCAGCATATAACTTCTGCTTGAAAAAGGGATGAGAAAGCAGGTACAGCAGTCTTGAGAAGTCACCTGAACTGGGTCAGTGCGAAGGAAGTTCCTTTGGACTCTGCGCCCATCCGGCAGACGAACACCAACCCTGCAGATCAGGGTTTTATCACCTTTGGGTTCTTCAGGTAAGGGTAAATAAGCAAATGGTTTCTCTTTCTCTGCAACACAATTGTCGGCTGCCTTCTGGTCACCATCATCATGAAACCCTTCAAACTTCACCAAAGAAGCAGCCAGTGCTTGCTGCAGTTCATCTTCTTCATCAACTTCGCCATCTGCAAGTAAATGAAGCATTTTTTTTCCCATCACTTCGAGAACAGAAAGTTCGAAACCAATTAACAACCTAAAGAATATAGCATATCCAGGAACAGCAAATAGATATAATGACTAGGTTCTTTATGATACTGGTTTAGCCCTACAGCCCTTAGTATGTCATGTACATAATCACAACGTCTTGGAGACTAATAGAGTTGCACAAAGTTGGACTGCTTGTTCTGAAAACCAGCTCCACTTAGATCACAACATAAAACGAAATTCAATGTAGTTATTTTAGGTAACTATCTCCCCAATCATTACTCATTAGATGTTCCAATGTGGCACAATTGTCGTCCGTAGAAAAAGTAACCTGGAACATGATCGGCGTGTGGAATTGGTGCTTTAGAACTTTCTCTAAGACGCTTATGAGATGGAATGACATGATCATCCGAGGGGCTGGCATCCATGAATGGAACCAGATCCTAGAGAACGAAGAAAAAAAGGTTAGGCCTTGATAACAGGAAATGTATTTCCACCGTCCTAGTCTACGTATTCACATGTACAGCCTATAAAATTATGGTAATTTAAAAAAAAAAAAAACACAAACAGCCATATACCTCCAGTAGAGATTCCGGATGAACCATTCCACGCCAAGTGCGCATGTTCTGACCCGTAACGGGATCAATCAACAGAACTGCAGGAGAGGAGTCCAATTTGTAGTAGGTACAGACTTTGCTGCCCTCTTCACTGTCATCATATATCTACGAAAAAAACACAAGGAGATCTCGTCAAACAAACATAGATTTCGCGGTAAAAAAACAGTATTCCCTTGTTGTCAAAGGTTCATAGCTATCTACAAAATATTTGATTACAAGAATGCTGCTTCAATGACATCTTCTGTCAACATTATGAGAAATTGGTTCCTCTCTCCACATCCGGAACTGCATGTCATAAGTTATTCCTTCTCGTTTTATGGGGGTATGTCACTGCTAGTTTAGACTTGTCGATGGTAAACGTTGAAAACTAATGCCTAGCCCAAACCAAGTGAAAAGTTCATCGATCAAGCATAAACACTTGTTGCACCAGACCACAAGAAAAGCAAAACCAATTTATACATTGTTGGTATTTAGTAGGACATTTAGGTCTTTTCCCATTATTGTATACGTAGGGCTATAACTCACATTATTGGACAAGAGAAAATATTCATGCCCTAAATTGATCTCTAGTTGATAATGGGAAACTGAATAAGTATTATCATATCAAGGTTGTTATTACTATGAGCTTACAACATGATTGACAATCCAAATATACCCTGGCTGCAACTCTAGATATCATATATAAATCTATCAAATGCCGCAGGTGGTTTCCGTCACTGACATGGGTAATCCGTAATATAGAGAACTTAACATGGATCTGCTTTTAATTTTTTTTGTTTTCAATACAACTTAGCACATGTTTGGTCTTAAAGCAAAGGAACAGTATGCACAGTGCATGAGGGACACGTAATGCATATATTGTCTGCAGGGGCCAGTTCCAAGTTGCCATTTGATCAGGAAATAGAAGGAAAAAGAATTATATAAAAAAGGAAAAACAAATGGCTGCATACCTGCCAGAAGATGAAATTAGCTTTGATGGTCTGAGCCACAGCTTCATTAGCCCAGGTATCGCGATTGAGCTTAAAGGATTAACCAAAGATCGAAAGTGTGTAAAGACAGGAATCCACATAACATTAGATCAAACCAAAGTTTACAGCAAGAGAGATTGATGAGACAGAGTGCCAGGACATTTTAAACTTATCAAACCGTAACATAAAGCTGTATTATGGGAAACAGTTAGAAGGTTTGAGAAGTCAATGTTGTCGGGGCTAGAGAGACAGTGCTCGTAAAACATGGGGTTCTCCACAGTTACACAAAAAATGTGTATGGTAAGAAAATAAGTCGAACGAACGTAACTTATCAGCAACTAGAAACAGATGGTCATGTGTGCACAAATAGTTTTTCTTGTGTGGGAATGCAAATGTACATCGACAAAAACAAGAAAGAAGGCATCAACAAAAGTGTACCATGTGGGAGCTAAATTCTCGTGGGGACTGGATGTTTACGAGCAACCATTTGTTCACAATTCTCGCATTATCTTTAGCCTGTAACAAGAAACTACATATATTAAAGCTCTAGCAGTAGAGACTTTATTATTCACTGTAATTAACTGTTCTTCAGCTAAATACTGTTTACATCATTATTTCATAGTCACATCCATCAGAAATTACAAAAACAGAGAGTTGGGAATAAAACAAGTATATCAATTCTTAAATCCTTTCAACTAAAAAAAAGTAAAACAACTATAAATGATACATAAATATATAGGGTAATTCACCTGTGGTCATCACTATTATGCCCAATTATCTAATTGTGCCTACCTAACACCACATGTTGTTGAAATTGGTCGCATCGATAGAAAACATATACATAAGAGACCAAGTCTAATGCTCCATCGTGGTTTTGGCCATTTTTTCCGGAAATTTCTAAAAACATAATAAAGTACTACTTAACCCTATGAGAAAAGCTACTATGAAAAGGTGCAACGAAATTTTAGAACGTCTAAATGCACAATGGTGATTACCAATCCTTAATAGAAGTGAAAGACGTATCCCATTTATTCCCGTGCTCAACCCAGAGGAGAAGAACACACACAAGAGTGCAGCACTACCTTTTCAAAAGACCCCCGAAACATCAAAGCAAATGGAGGACGATATAGAGATGCAAGATTATCCTGAGCTTTTGCAGCGATAGAAGAAGATGAGCCATGTTCTTCCCAGACTCCTGGTCTCTTCATTTCTTCTTCAAAATTACGGAAAGGTATTACAGAAGAAGCTCCATAGGGTAATGTATCACGCATTCCTGCACCTCTAAAAAACGAAAAAAATAAAGGATTGTCAAATAACAAAGCAGGTTGTATTTTTCATCTGAACATACAATAATTTCTAGCAACTGAAGTACCATATTGATTCAACAGTGGGTCAGAACAAGTGAGTGTATAATCAATAGAAAACACCAGTAAAACAAAAATAATTCATAATATAGTGATCCTATCTACATATACTTCATGCCAGAGAAAAGAACGTAATTATCAGAAATGAAACTCCTTTCTATATAGATTCAACTAAGCCAGGCTCCAGTAACCATAAAGTCGATTGGTAGAAAACAGAAAATGGACAGAAAAAATATCATCACTTCTGGCTACAAATAAATGATATGCTATGTATTCGATCCGAAAAAGTATGACGATTCCTGCTATCGTGCACCACAATTTCTACAACCATATGAAAGATCAGTTTCCAAAGCCATATCTAATATTGTAGTGGTACCTATTAATAAGATGAGCTACTTACTCGGCTGATAACAAATGAAAAACTGCCTTAATAGATATTCAACTATATATTTGTTGTTCTCTGAGACCTAATACCTGATTTTTGTGCAAAATCAAGTACATAATATTAAAGACATCCGGTCAAATAGATACCATGAAAAAGGTAATAGCACCTAAGAAACAAATATTGTAGCAGTTACATCGATTGATTAAGCTAAAATAGCTAACCAATATATCCAAGTTAAGCCAAAAAAATAACATACACTTGATTTATTTCAAGAAAAATAACGGGAAAAAAGAAAGGATTAACTAGGCTTCCCATATACCAGCGTAAAAACATGCACTGTAAGATGTATCAGAAAAATAAAAGTTATTACGGTTCAGATTAACCATCGAAAGATAATCCATGATTCTTAAGTGCACCGTCATAAAAATCGGAATACCTATAGAGCATCGGATTATCATAAAGAATATCTCTTTTAACAGGTAAAGGGGCACGCACACCAACTCCATCATCTTGCCTGACATCTCGACTGCCCAAATCCTCGTCTGATTCACTGGATTCAAACATAAATGTAGTTTTAATACAGGAAAACCCCAGAAATATGGAGAACATATATATATATATATATAATATAACAGGCCTTCGATTTGAATCTTTGAATCCTGGATCATTTTCGGATGGGAGAGGAAATGTAGATGGTGCCACAGATCCACTATCAATCCCTACATAAAAAAGCTGGATAGCGTCCTCAAGCTTCCAGCTAGTGGCCTGCATGAAATAAAGTTTCGTAACAAGAATCAATAAAATCTAAGCCTCAGAGGTTTACAACATTAGAAATTTGCAGGCAGTTAATGCCGCCAGACAACAAAGCAACATCATATCGAAACGGAAATACAGTTTTTTACATAATATTCTGTGCAAGCAATGCAGTATCAAGATCAACTGTTGCTTTTGAACTACAAAATTTTCCTTTCTTTTTATTTTCCTTCAGTCAGTCGTTCCCAATTTATATGAAACGAGGATCATGCCTCATATAAGGAAGTAAGATTGGCATGTATAACTAATAAGCTCCATTGAAAATGTGAAACAGGTATTACAGTACCACTTTCATAAATTTTAAATTTCTTGTTAAATACCATCTTGCTATGTATTATTACAAAAAAAAAACTACTATTACTTTCAAGCTTACTTTTTGAAGAGCTATTATTCTCTCAAACCAATTTTGGCATCAGAAACCAATAATTTTACTTCCATTACTAGGAAAATACTTCCTACAAACACGGAATTGATAACGATCATATTTTGTGCTCGTCTTTATGCTCCAAAACAAAGGAGCTGACAGGAAAAAAACCCTGTTATAATGCGCGGGTGTGCAGAATCCACTGCGTGACCACTACTTTGTTGGCTAGCAACTATTACATGGCGATAGGAACAAAAAATAGAGTTCTTTGCCACAATTACTGTACTTACAGGTGAACCCAATAAAATTCCCATCACCAATCAGTACATATAGGGAAACACGACGACAAATTTCACCTGGGGACGCAGTAACAATACCTGGAGGAACTGCCGAGCGGTGTCTGCGGATTGTCCGACGGCGATTTCTAGGAAAGAAGAAACCATTCTCTGCTGATCGGTGGAAGATAAAGCAGCCTCCATTGACAACTTTCGAGGTGCGAAAATATGACTTGTATTGTATTGTATGTAATATGTATGGATTTATAGACCACTATATTAGCGGTATACTTAAGTTTGATTGCCGAGAACAAATGAGTTAGAATTCTAATCCCGTGGAAATTGTGATACAATATTTAAAAATTAATTTTATATAAATAAAATAGACAACTTACGGACCAAAAAAAATATTTAAAAATTAGATTTTCAAATAAAATGTTAATATTATAATTGAATATAATAACTAATTAATTATTTGAGCACACGAAAATCCGAAGTCTAATAATAGTTATATTATATATGAACAACTCACCAATAGGATTTAGGATTTATTTACAAAGGTGTCCCTCCTTTTATTTTATATAAAAATAATAAATGAAAAGGTTTATACATCCTTCTAACATTTCACTTATAATTTTTTTTTTAAAACGAAAAAAATAATTATTAAAGTGGTCATTGGTGAAGTTGTCTTTTCCGCGCGAAAATTTCAATTCCACTTTTACTTTCTGCGAGTGCATTACACGCGAGGTAATTTAAATTTTTTCGAAAACACAGAGGAGTAAATTAGAATTTTGAAACAACGAGAGGGTAAATTAAATTTAGGCTAAACCACAGGGGGTAAATTAAATTTACTCTTACAAGAAAGATAAAAAACGATTTGACAACCTTATTAGGGCATGGTCAATTTAACACTATGCCCTGTCAGAAATTCTTGCTAAATTATCATGCCGCACTGAAGTCTGCAACACGGAACTTGCCACGCTGAAGCCTACAGCGCGGAAATAGTCCACGCAGTTAACAACAGCGCCAACCTTACCAAACACACTTAGTAAATCCCGCCATTAAGCAGAATTTGGGAAATAGTGCCAACCCTATTTTTTGTGTGCACTTAAATTCACTCTTCTCTCACCTAATTGTCGGAAAAGATGGAGTTATCTCGGTGGCTTATTTTTCAGACCACTATGATTCACAAACTCTTGTCTCTGTCACCCTCCATAGCCACCCAAATTCACAATCTCCATTCCTCAATTCTCCATCTTTCTCACAGATCTGTCCTCTATATAATGCAGAGGCTGTATTATTTAGATGAATTTGGGGAAAGGGGGTAAAATGTCATGATCGATTCTTCTCTGGTATACCATGTTGTGAAAATAGGACTGATAAAGTCAAACTGCAGCTAATAATTTGTAGGAAATAATACAGAAGATAAATAGGACATACAGATTTACGTGGAAAACCCCTAAATAAATCAGGGAAAAAACCACGGGCAGGAATAAAAGAATTCCACTACGAAAGAATATAGGAGTTACAATCTCTTTAGACCACTAGGAGATACCACTTGTAATCTCTCTAGAGAATAAAGGATAA
>JAOYMZ010080865.1:0-36160 GCA_025802335.1 Pinguicula primuliflora
TAGAAAATATTTAACACATAAATATTCCTAAATATGCATTTTTCATAATTTAACTAATAAATTAAAATGCATAAATTATTTAACCCATGAATAATACTCAAACATGCATTTTGCAATTTAATAAATAAATTGACAAGGATAATTTAACACATAAATATATCCTAATCATGCATATAAAAAATTAATTTTCAAATTAACATATAATCTAAAAATAATATTTTTTTTTTGAAAATTGGACTGCTCTAGCTCTATCCATAAGTAAATCCCCATTTTTTTTCTTTGGGCCACTAGTAAAATGCCCGACACAAAAAAAAACTTTTTTTAAGGTTGCAGCCCGACTGCCCAAAAAAAATTTGTGGAGATCGATTTTTTTTAGGGGTTTCACAAATAACAATTGGCCGCTCCTGTCATTTTTTCTGTAAGTTTTCTGGCGTCACTTTCCTCATGATCCCGAGAATCATTGTCCAAACACCATGCCATTTGACGGCATACTCCTCTTTGAACTGAGGCACGTGACTAATACGTCCGAATCAAATCATCGGCCGCAGTGGTGGTTTAGCGGCGACGACGGCGTTGGCTCAAAGTAGTATATTGAATTTTTATTGGAAACATACAAAACATATTCGATTAGTATCCGGAAAAATTTAATCGAACAAAATCAATTAAAATCGGAATTTGGCTCCGATACCACTGTATGATTGACTCCTAAATATTAGAACGGATCTGATAATTGAATACGAATACAAAATCGTACCTTTATAGCAGAAGTGTGGTTGATCGTAATATTCCGGTTGAACAGATCTGTAAACGGGGCTACCAGAGTTATTGTACAACTTAAGACTCTCCTTCCGAGATGATGAGGCAACACTTCGACAGAACTATTGAATTATGAACCTTAATGGGCCAATATTTAATGTATTAATTATATAAATCATAATTAAATAAATTAATTATAATTTAATCCTTAATTACATCATATTTATATTTAATGTCCAATAATATATAATTTAATTTTGAGTCCAACTAAATAGGAATAAATTAAAATTTACCCGCAAACAAGCCAACAATATTAAACGGCATAAATTTGTTCCATGCGTGAAGGGTTTAAACATACGGACGGATCAATCAGACGAACCGTGGAGCTCACGATAAATTCATAAAACCTAGCAAGTTCCCCTTATTCGCCGCACGAATTTTCAGTCGGTTTGAATCTTGTGGTTCTGGACTTCAGTATTTTCTCTTCGAACGTAAGAAGACAATTTGCATCGAAGTAATCAATTTGGGGATCATGGTACATATTGAGTCTTGGGATGATTTTGTGGAGAAATCCGTACAGTTGTTTCGGTCTAATCCAGAAAAGGTAAAGCTCGTTGACGTTTATAACTTTCATGTGATGACTGAATGTTCTATTATTCATGGGAGTGTGATTGCATATGTTTTTCATGTTGCGCAGACTCGATATGCGATGAAGTACAGGCATTGCGATGGGAAACTGGTGCTGAAAGTTACTGATGATATTGTGGTAAAATTTCTGGCGAACGTTCTAAATTCTGTATATGCTTCAAAACTTGTGCGAACTATGGCTTTTATGTTGTGCATGATGTTCTTGGTGCTGAACTTAGCAAGGAGTTTTTGGTGTTCTTTCGAACTGTAGATGAATTTCAAAGGCATCTTGATAATTTACTGCCAGATTCATAATGTCAAACTGATTGTGCGAAGATAGGTTCGGTCGGCTAAAAGTAATAATAGGTTTGAGAAGTTGCCGTTTTCCATATCTGCAGTGATTGAACATGACTTGGCGCAATTTAAGTTATTGGTAATGTTCAGAGGAGAACCCGCTGGGGGTGGGGGGTGGGGCTGATGGTGTGTTCCTTTAGATTTTGGATATGGAAAGACAGGAAAATCTGTTCGAAAAATATTTCAATGTTTAAATTTTTTGTAGTCCTTTTTTTGGTAAGCATTGCTTCTTCTAGGTATCGATTCGTGCACCTCACAATTGTGAGGTGTGTATGCTCATCACTTGAGCTAGTATGGAATTGATAGTTTTTAGTTTTTTTATTTATCTTGCAATCACCACTCAATTAATGGAGAAACTGTCGTTGAGCCCTGATTGTGAAAATGTTAATGTTGCTCATGTAAATAAGCACGAACGGGCTTTCTTTGTGCAAGAAATATAATCTACAGATATTCCCTTCTTTTGGTGGAGGGAAGCCCTAGGACATAAACTTGGTTCTCAGAAAAAGCAAGAAGGGACTTATCTCTTCATTTATGTAATGAAATAAAGTTTCTGTAGTTGATGCGAAGTTGTTTTTTAAATCTATAGAGGGTGTCTATATCCCCATAGAGGCTTTGCATTTCATCGTACTTAGTTAATACCATTTGTTCTACGAGTTCTGGCCAATCTAACATATTTGTCCAAGTCAGTAGCTAGCATCATTAACTGGTGGTTTTGCTTACTCACCAGTGTATCCAATTCAAGACGGATCAAGCTCAAGATGCAAAGAAGATGGAGAAATTCAATAATATCTTCTTCACACTGATGGCTCGTGGACCTGATGGTACGGTTATCTATAATCAGTTGCTTATGTACTTCAATGACAGCTAATGTGCATTACCAACTTTTCTGTTCGTGCCATTCATAATAATTCTTGATATTAACTTGCTCGTAAATTGAAATCACAAATACTACTAGACATGCCGAGTTTAGTTAGATACAAATTAGCGATTGTAGGAAGCTTCAACTTACAGACATTGCGATGGAGCACTTCATTGTTAGTTTCTTTTTCTTTTTTTTTTTGTTTGCTTCATTGTTAGTTTAGAAGATGCCAAATGAAGACCAACATTTGGTTCATAACACCATCGACCTAGTTATTGAAATGCTGTATATGAATTAGATTTATGACCCTAACCTATTCTCATATTCTTCTAATCATTTTCACAGAACTTGTGATAAAATGTGTTTATACCCATAATGATGCTAGAATTATTGTCTCTCTTCACTCTTATTGTTATAGCCCTTAAGCTTTTGAAACCCACCATTCTGTCCATCATGAACTTCTTTGGATAGTCCACGGAAAAGTCATCTTATCTAGATGCATAGAATACAAGGTGCTGTTCAGTTTCATTTTTTTAAAGCTTCATTGCATGATTAATGCTAGGTACATATTATTTTTTCGGCACAAAATTATGTGTATTTTTTCGACTATTCAGGCTGACAAAATCAAAATTTATCATTGGTTCTGGATTTCTGGTGACATGAAGATTTCAGAATTGGTCATAAATTTTGGTTTTGGTGTCTTCGCTCAAAAAAGTGACTAAAACCATAAAAATATAGATTTAATTGCAAAACTCTTAACTTATGCTAAACAATAATTTTAGATCACCGAAATCAAAATATATGATGGTTTTCTGTTCTAAAATCGTCTTGACGTGAAGATTCCAAAACCGATAATGTATTTTGATTTTGTTCGATTGAAAATTGTCGAAAAAGGAGTATTATCAAAAAACATACGTGTACTTGATTTTGGCATTTTTGTTATTATAATGATGAAATGAATTGTTTAAGTTGTTGGTTTATTTCGCCTCTTCATTTAAAAGAAATTTTGTATTTGTTTACAGCGGACATAACTGAAGTTGGTGGAAAGGAACAAATAGAGGCACAACCAGCTAAGAAAGGAAGGGGAAGGAAACAATAGGCTTTCACCATTTGCACAAGGTTCGTTCAGAGAACATTTTGAAGAGAGGAATGCTTTTAATTCAGTTTTTTTGTTGGGAGCAAACAATTTGAGCAGACCCTTTTACCATTTCCTTGTAAAGTTCCTTTAAAACTTCTAAACAGCATATTCATAAGGTGAAAATATTTCTCCATAAGTGATTGAAACCTAATATGCATATGCTGATTCGTGTGTTCTTTATTGCACTAGACTTGAGAATTTTTACAGCCTCGGATACTTTTTTTTTTATAACTATGGTCGGTTACTTGTACGAATCCTACTAGCCCTGAAAAGGAGATTATCCAGAAGACAACAGGCTTCAAATTTTTAGCAGTACCAGAATCTATTTTATTTAAAATATCCTCTTATATTGTCTTCCAATATCAGTAGAATAAAGAATTTTTTTTTTTGGTAATTGGGTAATCTATTAAAAACAAATCAAAAGTGTTTACAAGAGGAGTTCATAACACGCTTAAATGGGAACCTCAGGTTGAGTTTGATATCTGGAAGCCGTAGCCAATCTGATAATGTCACCAGTTGCGGAGTTAAACCCCTGGCTGACAACCAAGTCCAAATAGCAAGCTTAACAGCCTCTTTCACATCTGAGATCCAGTCTGAGTCGAATTCGACTCCATTTCTGTCTTTCCATATGTACCATGCTACAAATTGTCACAAACCTTTCCAAACTTCTCGATCTCTATAGTTCAGCAGCAAGTCCATATGTTTTCTGAAGTGAGAGATTGGAGAAATTTTGCGTGTGAAACTAGGTCCAACAACTCCAATCCAGTTATATATACCAGTCCAGATTTCCTTTGCTTGATCACACTCAAAGAATAAATGCAGCACATCCTCCTTGACTATCCCACACCAGGATGCAGAGCTCTTCTTGCATCGTCATATTTATACCTCACTTTCTTAAGTTATTCATTGTTTGCATGCATCATCTTAATAACCTCCAAGCAAACATTTGAATTTTGCATGGAGCCAATGCACCCCATGTTTCAGCCAAATAGGACCTGTCAAACATGCTTATATCCTGGTGCGAAGACGTGTAACATTTGTAAGCAATTGCAACAGAGAAGCATCCAGAATCAGCCACCGTCCATATCACTTTATCCATGTTCCGATCATCAGGCGGACAAGTCTGGATCATTTGCTGTATGACTTCCTTCATCAAAGTATCAACCATAAGCATTTTGTTACTGGATTGACTCCGGTTGATATTCCGGAGTCGAAAATCTTGCGAGAAGAGTGTGTGTTATATGAAAGCAGCTATTAGGTTGTGTATCTCAGTCGGAATACCGCCATTGGTGGTGATAATTAAATGCTTCCTTCCGTCAGTATTGGGTGCAGTGGGAAGACAGAGTAATGGCATCCCATTGGTGACGGCCATGACAATTAATATTGCTATATTGAGACTTACGATGGGCGATGTAGTTGAAAAATATAATTTGCATTCATTTGAAAATTCGCCAAAAAGTTGACCATGTGGTTCAGTTTTATATTGGTTTAGCATATCATGATTATGAATCATACTTAACAAAAAAAAACGTGTCATTTATCATTGATTATTCAATTAATTTGTTGCTCGGGTTGGAAGCCAGTAAGACAAAAGTTATTAGCTTCCAATGTCAGTAAATTTTCTTACTGACTTCCAAAGCATTAAGAGGATATTTTTAAATAAAATAGATTTTGACAGGGCACTGCTAAAAATTTGCCAACAACAGTAGGTGGCTATCAGAGGACAAGAGACCTCACAGCAGGACAAGAGTTCTCGAGCCAGGAAGACAGCAAACTGTCAGGTTAATTCTACGAGCCGTTAGAAGGATGAGGAGTCATTGCAACACTTTTGTAAGAAGAGTGCTTGTCTATAAGTAGTACTTTGTAAGGAACAATGCTCATCAATGAAAAATATACTTTGTATTATCGGAAGACTAAGTACCAAAGCATAAACATCCATCTACCAATGCATCCTTGAAGCAAATATTCAGGCGCACAATAGGCCCATCACTTGCTCAGAATCCCGAGATCATATTAATGTAGTATCAGAGCTTTGAGTGAACCTCAACCTCTACAACCATGACATCAACACTGGCTGATGAAGCTTCGTCAGGCACCAATGCTTAGTACGACTCGGCTTTACAAGCATTGGAAAACAACAAGATGTTGTGGAATCTCAACTTAGCTCCATGCGAGAATTTGGTCTTTCACTAAATTGGTTGTGGCCGAAAATGCGGGGCAACCCCTTCAAGACCTCATTCTCGCTCCTCTCCCAATTGGTATCCAAACGGTAACACTCTGAGATCTCTGGCAAAAGTTGGAAAATACGGTAGGACAGCTGGCCTCACAGTTACAGGAAAGACAGAAGGGTACTCTCCCTTCTTTTACTGAAAACAACCTCCGAGAGGGGTGTAAAATCATGAACCTGAGATCAGGAAGAAAGCTGAATGAATCCCAGCCACCATCTAAAGTGAGGAGGTCATCTGATTCTGAGGAAGCAGAAGCTGAGGGGTCAAACTCAAATCTGACATAGATGAAACAAAGATGGAAAGATGTGATGGCAGAGTTTGCCAAAGTTGTAGCAATGGCTGATGGAAGACCTCTCGTCATAGAGTCAACAGCTCATAACTACTTATTAGGAAGCCACCACCCAAACAGGATGATCCAGGAATGGCAACCATTCCCATAACCATTGGAGAAGTCACGTTTGACAAGGCTCTGTGTGATCTTGGAGCCAGGTGTAATTTAATGCCATACTCACTCGCTAAAAAGCTTGGACTGCCAGAACCCGTGCCTACTGATCGTCTTGGAGATGACTGATAAGACCCTCAGAGCAACAAAGGGAGTGATTAAAGATATATGGCTCACTGTGGAGAAATTGCCATTTCTCCAAAACTTCATGATCCTTGAAATGAATGAACACTCCCGCATCCTTATTATCCTTGGAAGACCCTTCCTCAAAACTGGCAGGTCACTAATTGACATGGAAAAGGGAGAACTTACACTTAGAGCTGGGAAAGCCAATGTTACCTTTGAGGTGTATCCTTTACTGAACCGATTAACGAAAGACTATTTTGATCTAACTGAAAAACAGAAAAAGCCAGCTGATGAGGCAGGTAGTTCAAGGAGAGGAGGAAGTGATACAACAGATAAAGACTACATTCAACATCTGATGAAATTGAGAGCTAAGTTCCTAAAGGGCAAACAACTGAAGAGTGATGATCTCAAAAAAATAGGAGAAAGGTTCCAACATATGCTGAATCCCCCTAATGACTCGAGTGGGAGGTGTTTACAACCACTTCCCCTTTGCCAAGATCCTGGAGAGTTAGCCGATGCCGAGTTGCTGGATAGAGGAAACTCCCACAAACAGAATGTAGACGAGCATCATCCTGATCTTGAAGAAAAACCACCAAATAGGAAGAGGAAATCGAGCAGGATTGAGCAATTGAGAGCTAGAGGAGCACCTCGGGGAGCAGTTACAGCTTTACTGAGGAAGTCACTTTTGAGGTTCACGTTCACACCTTGTTGAGATATATGCAGATGGACTGTATAGATGGATGCAAGGCTGGAAATTTTAAGGGTAAGAAAATGATGACAGAAACTGATGAAGTATGGAGAGTGTACACAAGAAGTAAAGGAGGAAAAAGTGGTATGATGGATGAAGATTACATTCAATATCTGATGCATCTGAAGGACAAATCTGCAAACAAGAAGAAGTTGATGAAAGATCTCTTGGAGATCCTGAAGAGACAATGTGCCAACACACGCAGAATCCACCTCATGATCCTGAAGAGATGTGTTCCCAAACACCAATCCCTTACCTGAACCTTGACGATTTGAGTGATGCTGAGCTGCTACTGACGACAAGTGGCCGCAAAAAGACTTAAAGGAACCCCATTCTAAAATGAAAAAAAAAATCTCTCAGTAACAAAAGGAGTCCTTGATGGAGAGAAGAGTTGCACAGCTGAGGGCAAGGAGACCCAAGAAGCGTGCATTAAAATAAAAATAGCAGGAACAAGAAGTCCATCTCGTGATTATAAACTGGGAGCTGAATGGGAGACAACTCATGTTCTGGTAATCTTTAAAATTCTGTCTTTAAATTTTTAAGTTTTTCTAATGAGTTCTTTTGAGAGAGTGCAATACATAGCCATGCTTTGAGCAAGTGAGTGGTACATGTGTGTGTGTGTGTGTGTGTTTCTATGAAAGCGGTGCTTTTGTAGTGGGGGGAAAGCGGTGCTTTATAGATCCTCGGGTGCAACACCCACTGATCGGCCATGAAACGAGAAGTTGAAACCACTAGTCGGACACAACAAGAACCAGCACATCCCAAGGATGTAAATGGCCTCTAACTCGTCCCTTTGATTCCTAAGGTCAACAATCCAAAGAAATTTGGTCACTTCAGGCTAATAAGCCTAATTAACATCAGTATGAAAGTGGTGACGAAGATTATTACAAACCGCTTCAGAATATCAATCTAACTTCATCAAAGGGCACACCATCACAGAAAGCATCATTGCTACCCAGGAAGCTATACATGCTATGCGGTCTTGTAAGAGGAGGCAAGGTTATATGGAAATAAAGATCGACCTAGCATAAACGTTTGACAAGGTGGAATGATCTTTTATTCAGGAAACTCTTAGTGATGCATGATTTCCATCATACCTCACCGGAGTCATTCTATTAGCATTAGAGGGTGGTCCCACACAAATCATCTGGGATGGTTTGAGAGGACATGAGTTCAGACCTCTAAGAGGGGTCTGTCAGGGTGATCCTATCTCAGCCTACTTGTTTATTCAATGTATGGAGAGGCACTCGCAGGCCATCAAGCTAGCAACAGAATTAGGCTCTTGGAAGCCCCTTGTCTTTGGTCGGAGCATATGGCCATTATCCCATATCTTATTTGCCAATGACCTAATTCTATTTGTTGAGGCCATAGTGGACCAGGCAAGGACTATCTGTGAGGTTCTAAGCTCCTTTGATGCTGCCTCTGGACAAATCATTAATATAGAAAAATCTGTGTTTTGGGTCTCTCCGCGGACAAATTCTGGGAAAGCGGACAAAATTGAGCAAATCTTAGGGATTAAAAGGGTCAATGATCTAAGCATCTACCTAGGTGTCCATATCATTCATGGAAGGGTCACCAAAGCCACCCATGAACAACCCCTATTGAAGATGAGGAACAAGGTACGACTGTGGAATCGAAAGCAAATTTCCTTAGCCGAAAGGTTGGTTATGTGTAAAACTATACTCTCTGTTTTTCCTCTATATCTAATGCAGACTGTCTCCCTGTCGATCACTTTGAGTCGAAATATGGATAGGTTGGTGCGCTCATTCTTATGGGAAGGAAACAATGGACACAGAGGGCGTTCTATGGTTAAATGAGAATCTGTCTACTTACCCAAGGGCAAAGGAGTGCTGGGGCTACGCAAGTTTAGTGAATCTTATGACAATATCTTACGGGATGCTGGGGGCGAAGTACTTGTTTGCTTCACCGGGAGGATTGATACTTGTATGACTCTCACCGCGGAATTATGGGTCATCCTATATCGAATGCAATTTATCAATTATTTATGGGTTCAACGTGTTGTGTTGGAATCAGGCTGCAAAAATGCCTTACAAGCCATTCAGGGGCAGGGTGCCGACCTCCTCAATGCGCTCCTCATTCGTAAAATTCAACAGCTGCTTAGAGATTCCTCAATTGTCCCTTGTTTCAGTCGTCGGGATGAACAACTTGAAGCAGATGCCTGGCGAAACAAGGTTTAGCGTGCAACCACCTTGGGATAATGCATCACACGGCTGCCAGCTTAAGCAACTTGGAAGGGAATTCCGACCATCTAACTCCATCCGTCCTGCTGGAAGAACCTGGGATACACAGCTTGCGGTCGACCCCGAGGATCAACCTTGAGGAAATCAGCCGTGCATCTCACACTCCACCCGTTCGGTCGAATAATTGGGATCATTTGGGGAATGGAAGAGACCCCTTTGAAAACCGCTCCGCTAATGTTCAGACAGATCGAGGGGTGTTTAATGTGCATGATGCATATGTGTCCAAATCTCCATGAGACTATTCTAGTAATTTTGTTTCCCCTTTTTGTAGTTGAACGACATTTACCTACAACATATGGAAGATTTGAGTATGCATCACCCGAGAAGTAGGGATGGTGCGGTGAGTCCGGGTGACCCGTAGGGACGAATCGCAATTGTCAACCCTACCGTGAAGGTAAAGATAGAGATACATTGCAAGGGAACAGATGTTCGGAAATGCTTCACGACATTTTGAGATAATTTCATTGTTGAAATATTGACTTTTAATTAGTGATCTTCATGATTCATCAATTCCAATATGATAAATGATGTAAATATTCCCATAAAGATAAACCTTTTTTTTATAATTAAGTTGTTTATGCCACTTATCGATTTCTATAACTATATTAAGTTTTGTTTTTGATAGATAAAGTTATCAAATACATTTGAAGGTACCCAACCCACCATCAATTTGGATTTAATTACATCACTCTTAATTACGATGATAATGATAGTTATCCAATTATAAATGAGAAATATTATATGACCCCATTCTTTTACAATTTCGTTGGAATTGACTATATTGATAGTGACTAATTCCAAAACATCTAATTCCACAATCAATTATAAATATCTAAGTAACTGTGTAGTATAAATATCAAGAATTGACATAATGTCTTCGTCCTTTGCAAATCCCAGGCAAGATGGAAACCTAATTCGACTCATATGTACTTTAGTTTGTGGCAAAGAACGGTATATAATACCTATTGTATCCATTTTATGCCTGGTCTATTGTCAAAAACAAAAATTTCAAGAAAGTCACAATCCACTAATAGAAAATCAGTGGGAATGATTCTGGTACATTAATAGGAACTATACCTATTCGTGACTGGATGAGCAAAAAGGATTTGTGGAGTCGAATGAAGATCTGGGATTGTGAAACAACTGGTTTGGTCCAATTTGATTTCAAAGTGATGGAATATAAGAATTAATTCACAACCCTAATACTCATTTTATGAAGCGTTATTAACCCCTTTAACAATTCGTCGAAATCCGAGTGTGTAATGTTCAAGTTTTCATCTTTTCATGGATTTGAGAAATTCATTGGTTGTGGTTGATTGGGGAATTATATGATAGACAACATGTAACAAGTTGATATGAATCGATTATATGTGTAGATATTCATAAATACTATTCTTCTATGTTATACCACATGCTAATTACTTTTATTTTTATCATGAGAATTGAGTTTTTACTTTTCGTAAACAAAATTTGATGACGGAGAGACATCATAGGATTGTGTTTCAAGCATCTATCATATATGTTACCGATGAACAATTCCTAATGTTGCATCACATGATATAAGGTTCACATGTATGCACAAAGTGAAACTTACTAGAGATTTTGTTTGTTTTGTACTGTTTCCAAGCATGAACATAGCACAGACAACACCCAAGATTATGGAAAAACAATATTAACATTGAGAAGATACTGAAAATGAGATAGATTTTGCTTGTAACAATTGTACAAATGACTTATAGGAAAAGTACTATGAACATTGTTCATCTTAGGTGCGCTTGGAACCGATATTTGAACGGCCAAATGTTAACCGAATCGTGCGATTCTTTTTTCTATAGTTTCATATATTAATCTAGTATCACACCCAACATTGAAAATTGCATTACATTTGAAGCATTTTCACATGATCATCAAAATGTACTATGTACACCATGGATGATCATGTTCGGACCACTTCGGCTTTCAAATGCGATATCTCCTGAAATACTTGATCTCTGCCATAGAATCATATATGTATAGAAAGCTCACGAAATTCCCTACACTACAGAAAAAACCTCATTCGATTCTATGAACCCTAGCTCAAGATATTTTAGGAGTAATGGAGCAGACAAACACATCTATGTTTCCCAAATGTGGATCCACTTTTATGCATAGAAACCTTCCACTTACTCATGGGGGCGTGGGTTACCGTCGATATAAATCGCATCTGACGGTTGAAATTCAAAATTTGAGCGGCTCCACGATCTGGGTTAACAGTCTATCAGCCAATCAGCTTCCGCCTTTCGGATATGTGGGTTTCAGCACCCCTTATTTAAATCCGCCCTTTGATCTCCATTCCTCACGCTTCCGACCCGCAAAAGGATAATTGGACCATCAACTTTCTGCACTCCGCTCTAATTTTCCTCAATTTCGAAACCCTAGTTTCCATGGCTGCGACAGAAGAACTGATTGTGACCAGCGAGCCAGTTATTGCTGATCCTCCGCCAGCGCTGGAGGAGGTGCCTGCCAAGGTGGAGGCTACTCCGGAGAAACCCGCCAAAGCGAAGAAGGTAGCTGCTGCTAAGGAACCTAAGCCGAAGAAAGTCCCTGCTCCTAAGAAGCGCACTGCACCTGCTCACCCGCCGTACTTCGAGGTATTGAAATAATCCTGTGCTGATTTTATTCGTGATTTTGTTGGAATGGGGGTCTGATGTTCTTTTGCATGCAGATGATTAAGGAAGCCATTGAAACAATCAAAGATCGCACTGGATCGAGTCAGCCAGCGATTGCGAAATTTGTCGAGGAGAAGCAGAAGAATCTCCCTCCGAATTTCAGAAAGATTTTGTTCATCCAGTTGAAGAAGCTCGTGGAGAATGCCAAACTTGTCAAACTGAAGAACTCGTACAAGTTAGCACCCACCCGTCTGAGCGGGGCTGCTACCGCTACTGCCCCGGCAAAGAAATCGGCTCCTGCTGCAAAGACAAAGCCGAAGTCCAAAGTTTCCAAGGTTAAGAAGGTGGCTCCTTCGAAGGTCAAACCGAAGCCTAAAGCATCACCTGCCAAGCCCAAACCCGAAGCTAAATCTAAGCCTGCGGTTAAGCCGAAGGCAGCAGCTACCAAAGCTAAGCCTGCTGCTAAACCGAAGGTCGCCCCCCCTGCTAAGTCAATAGCTGCCCCGAAGAGGAAGGCTCCGGAGAAACCAAAAATTGAGAAGAAACCTCCGGCTAAGGTGGCAAGGACGTCAACTAGATCAACACCGGGAAAGAAGGTTGCCCCAGCTGCTTCTACCAAGAAGGCTCCGGCACGGAAAGCAGCGATTCTGAAGAAGGCAGTTGCAGCGAAGTCTAAAACTGCAAAATCTCCAGTTAAGAAGGCAGCGGCTAAGAGAGGAAGGAAGTAGGATCCTGGTAGTCTGGGTGAAAAATGTTTGTTTGTCGGAGAGTAATGTAAATCATCACTGGGTCTTTCAACGATTGTAGCTTTATAGTCTTTATCTCCCAACAGTTGATAGAATTCCATTGTTTCTTCCATCAATCTATATAGTCTTTTCTCTTTTCCATTTCCATATTTTGTTTCCCTTTTCATATCCTAATTCTTTCGAACTTGCTGTATATATGTTCCGCACCTGCTTAGTAACCAATCATTGTTTGAAACGTCCTTCTCTCTGCATCTGTCAAGTTCTTAATCTGCTTAATGTCATTCCTGTGCAAGGTAAACAAGGCTGTGTAAGCCAGTTTTTCGCTTCGGAGCTGTAAACCCTTGCTAAGCTTGATATAATAGTAACAGAACTGAGGCATCATGTGAGAGAGGTTCAAAATTTTGTTGTAGAAGAGTGGGTTAACCTAGAGGCCAAGGTACGCAATTTGTTTATTCTCCTTCAGCTAATCACTAACCTCCGGACCTTTTGTTTCTACTCTACTACTGATTCTTCATATTTTTGTTCTTTGTTTTAACAAGTGAATATCAGATGTGGGTATGGGCATATTGCTTCCATATATGAATGCTGGGTTATGGGTTTCTTTTGCAGTTTAGTTTGTCCCGAAGGATGAAAATTTCTTAGGGAATATAATATCGGGTAAATGGGTTTCTCACATTCATTTCGAACTTCTTCACCTGGTTGGACTTTAGATTGCTGGAATTCTTATACTTTTCTCTTCTGATATCTGAAGTGAAGTAATTTGGGGTTTCACATTCATTTGAAACTTCTCACTTGGTTGGACTTTAGATACTATGCTGGAACTCATATGCAACTCTTGTGATATCTCATATAGTTATCTGAAAATTATAAGCAAGATGCAATCTGATGTATTCATGGACAATTTACAGTCATGCAAGTTATGTTTCCCGAGTACTCTAATACCAAAGATATATTTCCATGTTGTAACATTGTGGCGTCTTTGGTTGGTTGAGTCACTTGTATGCCTGGTCTGAAGTTAAGGCAGAATCATCTATTCGTATTTGGGAAAACAAAAGAATCGAAGCAGGTAAGTAGATTGCAATAAACTTTGATGCCGGAAGAAAACATTACTATTTTCTTCACTTGCCTCATGGCCTTAGAGTTAGTTGTACATGGATTGATTCCGATTTCTTTCTTTTGTGCAGGTTCATGTTCGTTGAAGACCCTCTTCGGTTCTTGAACTAGGTACATGTAGATTCAGGCTATAATTTATTGTGGATTCGATTGACTAGGTGGTTTGTTTTTGCTGAACTTATTATATCAGGTTCTTCGTCATGAAAACTGCATGACTGTTGTCCTTCTTAACTGTATTGTTTCATTAATTCATTATACTTTTAAATTCCATGTTGGTGGGAAACATAGCAAAATTTTCTCTAAAAGCTGCTGGTATATCTATCCAATTCACATGTTAACGTTGAGGAGAGAGGTCACAAATGGAAGAAAAGAAACCTAGAATCAAGCTTGAGGCCAGGAGCCGTATTTGTAGAATTAGAAATTTGTTCAGTATAGTAATTTTATGTTGGTAGATTTCCAGAAAACTTCCCAAGGAGGAAGTTCAACCACATGATAGACAACATGTAACAAATTAAGTATTTTGGAGATTTTAGGGCAACAAATTATCAAAAAATGGGGTTCACTTTCATTTGTAACGGTTATGCCACTCACTGTTTTTGTTTAGATATCCGGAACTTGCACAAACGGTAAATTGATGACCCCTTCTTCGATTTTCTCTTTGCTAAAATGTTTATCAACTTCAACATGCTTAGCACGATTATGTTGAACAGGGTTCTCATAAATACTTATAGTTGCTTTGTTGTCACACATCAACTCCATAGTACCTTATGGAGGAAAACTAATTTCTGTCATCAACTTCTTAACCCACAAAACTTCAGCTAGATCACGAGCAATCCCTCTAAATTCAGCTTCAGTACTAGAAAGAACAACCACCTTTTGTTTTTTACTTTTCCGCGTCACAAGGTTCCCACCAACATACGTAAAATAGTCGGATGTCGATAACCTATCATTAGGATTGCCTGCGCAATCGGTTTAGTATAGGCATGAATCCTTAAGTGCCCATAATTTTTATAAAGAACACCTTGGCCCGAAGATCCCTTCAAATAGCGAACTATTCGAACCGCAGCTTCCATATGGCTTGTCTGAGGTCGATGCATAAATTGTCTCACTACTCCAACTGCATAGGCTATATCAGGGTGAGGTGAGTATAGACAAGATAATCAGTTTCCATCTCTGGAATTTTCCGTGATCAGCCATCTCGGAATTCTCAACAAATTAAAGTTTGTGATTCATCATCATAGGGGTATGTATGCTTACAATCCATAAGTCCCGTCTTAACCAGCAAGTCAAGGTTATACTTTCTTTGTGAGATGAATATTACTCCTTTAGATCTCAGAACCTCAATATCCAAAAAATACTTGAGATTGTCTAAATTCTTCATTTCAAACTTTTGAAAGCACCTCTTCTTAATTAATTCTATTTCATCTGTATCACTACCAGTAATGATCATATCTTCTACATAAATAGTAAGACATGTCTCCTTATCATCCCGGGGCTTTAAGAAGAGAGTATGATCAGAATTACTCTGATTGTATCCATATTTCTTCATCGCTGTAATAAATATGCCAAACAAGGATTTGGGTGACTGATTCAATCCATACAATGCCTTTTTCAACATGCATTATTACATTAGAAATACACTCTTGGGGAGGTGTATACACTCCTTTCGGGTTATCATGCAGAAATACACTTTTCACATCAAGTTGATAAAAGGGTCATCCATTATTAGTTGCAATGGAGAAAAGTACTCGAATAATATCAATCTTAGCCACATGAGAAGAAAATTCAGAATAGTTTAAAAAAAATAAGCCTGAGTAGACCCTTTGGCTACAAATCTTGCTTTATATCTCACCAGTCACCACAGATCCATTTGATTTTCTTTTTATTGTGCACCTACTGTAAGCTTTCCTCTCAGAATCTTATACTTCACCTATCATAGCTTGTCTCCATTCATTACCCGCCACGCCTCCTTAGCGGACTTGGGCAGGTTTTTCGTACATGTAGCAATAGAGAAGGCCTTAGCCACATCAGCTAAATTCCCTTTAGTATTCAGCTTTACTTGATACCTAGATAGTGCATCTTCAAATTCAGGATCATATTTCGCTCTAGGATCCCCCGATTCTCTCGAAATGGGAGCTCATATTTCTTTGAATTATCTGCAGGATTAGGTCCACTATAATATTAAATAGGAACACCTTCCTTTGCTTCCACGGAGACGGTTTGGGCTCTTCAAGTACAAGCTTATTCACATGATCAGAAGTAGACCGAGGAAGGATATCTGATGATTTGGAAGAAGGAACATGTGGATAGCTATGTAACTCACATTTTAAGGTTGACAAGAGAAGTCATGTTGGTGAGATGACCAGAATGCTTCTCAATCATGAAGTGCATGCTTATGATGACATGTAACAAGTAATTTGGAGATTTTTGCGTAACATATTATTAGTATAACTTCTTTTCACTTGGTTGGACTTGAGATACTATATCGAAACTCAGTATAATTTTCTCTTTGTGATATCCCATATGGTCCTTTGGAGTAGCATTTTTTTGTGTTTCCTACACATAATTCTTTGAGGAGCGAGTGTGAAGGTTTCAGCATTTATACATGTTTATGTTGGCAAATCTGATTGTGCTGATTAAATGTGGTTAGAATTAACGCTACGACAGATAAAATAGTGTACAATGTACACTTTTACCATATAAGCGCTGTGTACTATATAATGAGGCATTAAATTCATGGTAGATTTGGTTGAAATTTAATTTCTTTCATAATCATTTATTAATGCTGGCAAAGTCTCAAGGCTTGTATGTTTCTTTCTAATTATGGACTACCAATTAAGCAAGATGCAATGACTTTATTCTTAGGACATTTTGTGGTGATGCAAGTTATGTTTTCGCGAGTACCCTAATATCAAATGTGTATATTTCCATATTTGAACATAGTGACTTTGGTTCAGTAATTGTTAGGCTTAATACTGCATCGTTCAACTATGAGGGCGAAATTATCTATCTGTATATGGTGAAAACAGATGATTTTAAGCATGCATGTAGAGTGCGAGAGAATAACATACCAGAAGAAAACATTACTTTGTCATCCTCCTACTTCTTCACTTGCCTCACAGATGCCTTAGAGAGTTGTACTTGGATCGTTTGCTTTCTATTGTGCATGCTCTTGTTCTTTGAAGATCCTCTTCGGTTGTTTAACTAAGTAATGGTAGATTCAGGCTTGCTTTATTGTGGTTTCGATGGACTATGCATTGTTGTATTTGCTGAACTTATTATATCAGGTCCTTGGTATTGTTTCAATAGTGCATTATGCTTTTGAATTTATTTCGAGGGGGAACAGTGTTAAAATTTCTCTAAAAGGCAGTTGCTATATCTATCCAACTCACATGTTGAGGTTGAGGTCAGGAACCGTATCAGTAGAATAATAAATTTATGCACTTTACTAATTTTTATGTTGGTGATGGTAAGATAACCTGTATCTGTAGCATGATGTTCCAAACTAAAATTTTCTGGCGAATATATGCTCCTCGGGTTATTTGAATTCAACCTGCATTTCGTCTCTGCTTTATTATTCGATTTTACTCATTTTGTTTTCCTCACTGTTGGGACTTTCAATAAAAAACTTTGACCTCAGATTATAGAAAACAAGCCTCCGTAATCTTTTAATACCTCACTTCATTTGTTGAGTGTTACCTCATATCGTTTGAGAATTGAGTGTGCATTGTCATTCAACTTCATACTGTACAATATACTATGCCATTTAGGTCATCCAAAAAAGGTTTGTCTTTTGGACATCACCTACATGATATGAATTGATTCTTCTGCTCCTCATCTGTTTGTTAATTGGTTTACTTCAGCTACTGTTTGTTTTTAAAAAAAAGCTACTGTTTAATTCATTAAGAAAGTTTGTATTTTCTTATATTTAAATTTCCTGGTTTGATTTTCCATCTTAGAGTTTTAGATACACATTGCAACGAGGACCTTCATCCTCTCTCAGTATCTCATCAATGGCAGATGGGATTAATTCAGATTTCTGTTCACTTTCTTAGTTTTCTATGGGACTGAATAAATAGTTTTGCATGGTGTTACCTATTTTGAGAGCATTACTCAATAAATATAAAAAATCATATGGGCTTGCTATGTTTTTTATATTATCTTTTTTTTTTGCTGTAGGAACAAGCTTTTGATGATTTACATGTGGTCAGTTTCTTAGCCTTGCTTGCTTTACTGATATTTGCAGCTCAGATTTGTTCTATAGATCGTGTTCTACTATACGCCTGTGAGATTTGCATCTCATCTTCAAGTTTATTGGATTCGTGTGGACATTGTCATTTTGGAGGTTGGCGTAGGTGGGAACTTTGATGCCACTAACGTGGTATGTGCAGATCACTCCATTCGTAGATGTACATCAAAGTTTCATTTCATAATTAGCCGATATGAATATTTGACTTCAGCACAGTTTGTAACTGAAATTATTTTATCAGAGCCGGAGTTCAGTAACATTGGTGTTGATCACTATGATGGGAACTCCTCATTATTCCTGAATGTTTTTATGTGGTTTTGTGATGCAGGAAGGTGGAGCTGGAGACCTAAGTATACAAACATGATGAATGAATACAACTCTGAATGAATATTGGGGTGACACTGAAAAGTGATAGATGTATTATATGACCAAGAAAAAAACATGATGAATGAATACAACTCCGAATGAACTCTGAATGTATTATACAAACATGATGAATTATAGACGGTTAGGTCATACATCTTTCAGTTGTATGATTCATAGTCAAGATACCCAAGAAAATATAATAACGAAAGAAGAGCTCAATGTGTCTTACAATCAAGTGATGCACAAGAATAATGCTATTCATACATTTTTTCTTGACACTATCACTAAACACACACATGTGGCACTATTATAATAATGTGAGAAAAAGAAAAAAAATGAAAAAAAAAGTGACATGGATGGTGCCACATGTATATGTTTAGTGATAGTGTCAAAATAAAATGTATGAGTAGCATCACTCGATGCACAATTGTGCCTTATGTATCTTTATTCTTTGAACAAAAAGTAAAGCAGTATAATTCTAGAATTGCAACATTTGAGAGAAAATTAGGAAAACATGAAGAGTTTCATGGACAAGGTACTCAAGAAAATGTAATCATGGAAGAAACATATACACTAATGGTTATGACAGCATATTAACAGGACAATATGGCTTACAATCAAGTGATGCACAATCGTGCTTATGTATCTTTATTCTTTGAACAAGGAGTAAGAAACATAAACACTAACGGTCAGGAATATAACATCATATCAATTATAGAATCATACAGCTTTACTCCTTATTCAAAAAATAAATATACATAAGCACAATTGTGCATAGGGTTGTAAACGAACCGAGCTCGAACGAACGGGACATTTTCGAGCTCGTAAGCACAATTTTGCATAACTTGATTGTAAGCCACATTATGCTGTTGATATGCTGTCATATTCCTGACCATTAGTGTATATGCTTCTTTCGTGATTACATTTTACTGGGTATCTTTGCCATGAAATTCTTCATGTTTTCCTCATTTTCTATCAAATGTTGCAATTGTAGAATCATACAGCTTTACTCATTGTTCAAAGAATAAAAATACATAAGCACAATTGTGCATAACTTGATTGTAAGCCACATTGTGCTGTTGATATGTTGTCATATTCCTGACCATTAGTGTATATGCTTCTTTTGTGATTACATTATCTAGATATATTGGCCGTATACACTAATGGTCAGGAATATGGCAGCAAATCAACAGCACAATGTCAAGTGATGAACAATTGTGCTTATGTATTTTAATTTTTTGAATAAGGAGTAAAACTGTATGATTCTACAATTGCAACATTTAAGAGAAAATGAGGAAAATATGAAGAATTCAAAGCCAAGATATCCAAGAAAAAGTAATCTCGAAAGAAGAATATACACAAATGGTCGGAATATGGCAACATATCAACATCACAATGTGACTTACAATCAAGTGATGCAAAATTGTGCTTATGTATCTTTATTCTTTGAAAAATGAGTAAAGCTGTATGATTCTACAATTGCAACATTTTAAAGAAAATGAGGAAAATATGAAGAATTTCATGGCCAAGATACCCTACAAAAAGTAATCACGAAAGAAACATATATACTAATGGTCAGGAATATGACAGCAAATCAACAGCACAATGTGGCTTACAATCAAGTGATGCACAATTTTGCTTATGTATCTTTATTCTTTGAATAAGGAGTAAAGCTGTATGATTCTATAATTGCAACATTTGAAAGAAAATGAAAAAAAATTAAGAATTTTATGGCCAAGATACCCAAGAAAAAGTAATGACGAAAGAAGCATATAAACTAATGGTCATGAATATGGCAACATTTCAACAGCACAATGTGGCTTACAATCAAGTGATGCACAATTGTGCTTATGTATCTTTATTCTTTGAACAAGGAGTAAAACTGTATAATTCTACAATTGCAACTTTTGAGAGACTATAAGGTAAACATGAAGAATTTCATGGTCAAGATACTTAAGAAAAAATTATCACGAAAGAAGTATATACACTAATTGGTCAGGAATATGGTATTATATCAACCACACAATGTGGCTTACAATCAAGTGATGAACAATTGTGCTTATGTATCTTTATTATTTGAACGAGGAGTAAAGTTGTATGATTATACAATTGCAATATTTGAGAGAAAATGAAAAAAATATGAAGAATTTTATGGCCAAGATATCCAAGAAAAAGTAATCACGAAAGAAGCATATACACTAATGGTCAGGAATATAGAAGCATATCAACGGCACAGTGTGGCTTACAATCAAGTGACGCACAATTTTGCTTATGTATCTTTATTTTTTGAACAAGGAATAAAGCTATATGATTCTACAATTGCAACATTTGAGAGAAAATAAGGAAAACATGAAGAATTTCATGGCCGATGTACCCCAAAAAAAGTAATCACGAAAGAAGCATATACACTATTGGTCAGGAATATGACAGCATATTAACAGCCCAATGTGGCTTACAATCAAGTGATGCACAATTGTGTTTATGTATCTTTATTCTTTGAACAGGGAGTAAAGCTGTATGATTCTACAATTGCAACATTTGAGAGAAAATGAGGAAAACATGAAGAATTTCATTGCCAAGATATCCAAAAAAAAGTAATCACGGAAGAAGCATATACACTAATGGTCAGGAATATGACCGCATATCAACAACACAATGTGGCTTACAATCAAGTGATGCACAGTTGTGCTTATCTATCTTTATTTTTTGAACAAGGAGTAAAACTGTATGATTCTACAATTGCAACATTTGAGAGAAAATAAGAAAAACATATACACTAATAGTCAGGAATATAACAGCATATAAACAGCACAATGTGGCTTACAATCACGTGATGCACAATTGTATTTTTGTATCTTTATTCTTTGAAAAAGGAGTAAAGCTGTATGATTCTACAATTGCAACATTTGATATGATAGCATATCAACAGCATAATGTGGCTTACAATCAAGTGATGCACAATTGTGCTTATATCTTTATTCTTTGAACAAGGAGTAAAGCTGTACAACACATGATACCAAAGAAAAGCTGTACACACAATTCTGCAATTGCAACATTTTTGAGAAAATGAGGAAAATATGAAGAATTTCATGGCCATGATACCAAAGAAAAAGTAATCACGAAAGAAACATATACATTAATGGTCAGGAACATGGCAGCATATCGACAACACAATGTGGCTTACAATCAAGTGATAGACAATTGTGCTTATTTTTCTTTATTCTTTGAACAAGGAGTTGAAGAGGATTTCGCGAGTGTCACAAATCCTATCTCATTTAACTTTATAATTCCTAGACAACTCTAGATTCGTATAGAGATTAAAGACGTTCCGAGTCGATTCTCGAAGAATTTGGGGTGAGATTAGTGACTAATGAACATTTAAGTGCTTAACTATATTCACAAAAACCTACAAAATAATCGTTCTTGGAGTTTTATTTTAAACTAAAAACTAAGCCAACCTAAGAAGCAAAATAAACAACAACAATCCTAAAACATGAAGTAACTGGCCGAGCCTAACAAGTGATAGCCTTAAGTGAAAATGCAACTGGCCGAAGGTGAGCTAGAATGTGACTGACCGATTTTATAAACTAAACAATGACTGACCAAAATAAATCACCAACAACCGAAGCTAGGTGCACCAAGTGACTGCCATTTTATAACTGGCCGAAGCTTGATTAAAATAAGGGATTGGCTGTTTTATGAGGAAAACAAAGTAGCTGCCCAAATTTAAAAAAGCAAGTGACTGCCCATAGTTTAAGGCTAATAAAAACAGCACCTATGATAAGTAAAACAGTAGCTAGATAAGTTAAGACTAAGATAAATATAGTGTAGGCACTAACCCATTTCCTTGTATGCTAACTTAAAAATGCTCCTAACCTAATGTAGCTTGCATTAGAATGGTGAGTCTATTTCTAGCCCTAAGATCACTTGAACATTTAACCCTTTATAACTAAGTAGCAATTAATTTGGTTTAACCCTAATTTATACTCCTATAGTCAATCTTAGAAAGTTAATCATTCAACCAATCCACCAAACATAAATGAAACTCTAAATAGATTTTATGGAAAACATAATCAAGTTTACAAATCAAGTTCAAGGGCTACGTGCTTAATCCCATAAAAAACTAACTAAACATACTAAAACATAAGCTAAAACTAGATAAAGGAGCCAAGACAATGTAAAGAAAGAGTAGAGGGTCTCATTGGATGCAAAGGTAGAAATTCCCCTTCAAATCTAGATGCCTCCTCCGGCCACCGTCGCCGCCATGTCGTCATCGGGCCGGCCGCCATGGCTCCTCCCAAATAATGACTTCCGACCGAACCACCTCCTTTTGGAAGATAAAAACCGTGGCTACATTTGTATGGAGGGGGAGAGAGGTGTAAAAGTGTGGAGAAGGATTCTATTTATAGATGCATTTTAGGGTTTTGAATGAGGAAGTGAAATGTCCCACTTGCCCTCAAAGTTGGTCCACACAAGTTTTGGATAAGAATGCCAACTCCTCTTTTATCCTCTAGTGACTAGTCAAAACTTGATGGCTAAGTTTCTTGACTTTGGGCCTTTAATTTCCACTTTGTTAGGCCTTTTTCCTCATTTTTTCTTCATCTTCTTGAACTTGGCCCTTTTACACAAATTAAAATAAAAATAAATAAAACAATACAATAATTTAAAAAAAGATGTAATTTCAAGCAAATATTAACAATTAAATGAGCCCAAAAATGCATATGAATTGAGCTCATCTGAAGTAAAACTGCATAATTCTACAATTGCAACATTAGACAGAAAATGAGGAAAACATGAAGAATTTCATAACCAAGATACCCAAAAAATGTAATCACGAAAGAAGTATATATACTAATGGTCAGGAATATGGCAGTTTATCAACAGCACAATGTGGCTTACAATCAAGTGAGGCACAACTGTGCTTATGTATCTTTATTCTTTAAACAAGGAGTAAAGCTGTATAATTCAACAATTGCAACTTTTGAGAGAAAATGAGGAAAATATAAAGAAATTCATGGCCAAGATATCCAAGAAAATATAATCAGGAAAGGAGCATATACACTAATGGTCAGGAATATGGCAGTATATCAACAACACAATGTGGCTTACAATCAAGTGAGGCACAATTGTGCTTATATATCTTTATTCTTTGAAAAAGGATTAAAGCTGTATGATTCAACAATTGCAACATTTGAGAAAAAAATGAGGAAAAAATGAAGAAATTCATGGCCAAGATATCCAAGAAAATGTAATCACAAAAGGAACATATACACTAATGGTCAGGAATATGGCAGCAAATCAACAGCACAATGTGGCTTACAATCAAGTGATGCACAATTATAATTATGTATCTTTATTCTTTGAACAAGGAGTAAAGCAGTATGATTCGACAATTGCAACATTTGAGAGAAAATGAGGAAAACATGAATAATTTCATGGCCAAGATGCCCAAAAAAATATAATCACGAAAGAAGCAGATACACTAATGGTCAGGAAAATGGCAGCATATCAACAGCACAATGTGGCTTACAATCAAGTGATGCACAATTGTGCTTACATATCTTTATTCTTTGAACAAGGAGTAAAGCTGTATGATTCTACAATTGCAACATTTGAGAGAAAATGAGGAAAATATTAAGAATTTCATGACATAGATACCAAAGAAAAAGTAATCACGAAATAAGTATATACACTATTGGTCAGGAATATGGCAACATATCAACAGCACAATGTGACTTACAATCAAGTAATGCACAATTGTGCTTATATATCTTTATTTTTTGAACAATGAGTAAAGCTGTATGATTCTACAATTGCAACATTTAAGAGAAAATAAGGTAAACATGAAGAATTTCATGACCAAGATACCCAAGTAAATGTAAAGACGAAAGAAGCATATACACTAATGGTCAGAAATATGGCAGCATATCAACAGCGCAATATGACTTACAATCAAGTGATGCATAATTGTGGTTATGTATATTTATTCTTTAAACAAGGAGTAAAGTTGTATGATTTTACAATTGTAACATTTGAAAGAAAATGAGGAAAACATGAAAAATATTATGGCCAAGATACCCAAGAAAAAATAATCACGAAAGAAGGATATACACTAATGGTCAGGAATATGGCAGCATATCAACAGCCCTATATGGCTTACAATCAAGTGATGCACAATTGTACTTATGTATCTTTATTCTTTGAACAAGGAGTAAAGCTGTATGATTCTACAATTGCAACATTTGAGAGAAAATGGTAAAAAAATGAAGAATTTCATGACCAAGATACCCAAGAAAAATTAATCACGAAAGAAACATATACACTAATGGTCAAGAATATGGCAGCATATCAACAGTACAATGTGGCTTACAATCAAGTGATGCACAATTTTGCTTATATATCTTTATTCTTTGAAAAGGAGTAAAGCCGTATGATTCTACAATTGCAGCATTTGAGAAAAAAAGAGGAAAACATGAAGAATTTCATGACCAAGATACCCAAGAAAATATAATCACGAAAGAAGCATATACACTAATAGTCAGGAATATGAAAGCATATCAACAGCACAATGTGGCTTACAATCAAGTGATGTACATTTGTGCTTATGTATCTTTATTCTTTGAACAAGGAGTAAAACTGTATGATTCTACAATTGCAACATTTCAGAGAAAATGAGGAAAACATGAAGAATTTCATAGCCAAGATACCCACGAAAAAATAATCACGAAAGAAACATATACACTAATGGTCAAGAATATGGCAGCATATCAACAGCCCTATGTTGCTTACAATCAAGTGATGCACAATTGTGTGTATGTATCTTTATTCTTTCAACAAGAAGTAAAACTGTATGATTCTACAATTACAACATTTGAATGAATATAAGGAAAACATGAAGAATTTCATGGCCAAGACACCCAAAAAAATGTAATCTCGAAAGAATCATATACACTAATGGTCAGGAATATGGCCGCATATCAACAGTACAATGTGGCTTATAATCAAATGATGTATAATTGTGTTATGTATCTTAACTTTTTGAACAAGGAGTAAAGCTATATGATTCTACAATTGCAACATTTGATAGAAAATAAGGAAAACATGAAGAATTTCATAGCTAAGATACCCAAGAAAAAATAATCACGAATGAAAAATATACACTAATGGTCAGGAATATGACAACATATCAACAGCCCTATGTGGCTTACAATCAAATGATGCACAATTGTGTTTATGTATCTTTATTCTTTGAATTAGGAGTAAAACTGTATGATTCTACAATTGCAACATTTGAGAGAAAATGAGGAAAATATGAAGAAATTAATGGCCAAGTTATCCAAGAAAATATAATCACGGAAGGAGCATATACACTAATGGTCAGGAATATGGCAGCATATCAACAGCACAATGTGGCTTACAATCAAGTGATGCACAATTGTGCTTATGTATCTTTATTCTTTGAATAAGAAGTAAAGCTATATGATTCTACAATTACAACATTTGAGAGAAAATAAGAAAAACATGAAGAATTTCATAGCCAAGATACCCAAGAAAAAATAATCACGAATGAAACATATACATTAATGGTCAGGAATATGGCAGCAAATCAACAGCCCTATGTGGCTTACAATCAAGTGATGCTCAATTGTGTTTATGTATCTTTATTCCTTGAATAAGGAGTAAAACTGTATGATTGTACAATTGCAACATTTGAATGAAAATGAGGAAAACATGAAAAATTCTTGGCCAAGACACCCAAAAAAATGTAATCACGAAAGAAGCATATACACTTATGGTTAGGAATCTGGCAGCATATCAACAGTACAATGTGGCTTACAATCATGTGATGCACAATTGTGCTTATGTATCTTCATTTTTTGAACAAGGAGTAAAGCTTTATGATTCTACAATTGCAACATTTGAGAGAAATTCAGGAAAACATGAAGAATTTCGTGGTCAAGATATCCAAAAAAGTGTAATCATGAAAGAAGCATATACACTAATGGTCCGGAATATGACAACATATCAACATCACAATGTGGCTTACAATCAAGTGATGCACAATGTGGCTTACAATCAAGTGATGCACAATTGTGCTTATGTATCTTTATTCTTTAAACAAGGAGTAAAGTTATATAATTCTACAATTGCAACATTTGAGAGAAAATGAGAAAAATATGAAGAAATTCATGGCCAAGATATCCAAGAAAATGTAATCACGAAAGGAGCATATACACTAATGGTCAGAAATATGGCAGCATATCAACAGCACAATGTGCTTACAATTAAGTAATGCACAATTGTGCTTGTGCATCTTTATTCTTTGAAAAAGGAGTAAAGCTGTATGATTCTATAATTGCAATATTTGAGAGAAAATGAGGAAAACATTAAAAATTTCATGACCAAGATACCCAAGAAAATGTAATCATGAGCATATGCACTAATGGTCAGGAATATGACAGAATAACAACAACCCAATGTGGCTTACAATCAAGTGATGCACAATTGTGCTTATATATATTTATAATTTGAACAAGGAGTAAAGCTGTATGATTCTAAAATTACAACATTTGAGTGAAAATGAAGAAAACATACAGAATTTCATGACCAATATACCCAAGAAAAAGTAATCACAAAAGAAGCATATACATTAATGGTCAGGAATATGGCTGTATATCAACTGCACAATGTGGCTTAGAATCAACTGATGCACAATTGTGCTTATATATCTTTATCTTTGAACAAGGAGTAATAGCTTGCAACATTTGAGAGAAAATGAGGAAAACATAAAGAATTTCATGGATAAGATTCCCTAAAAAAAGTAATCACGAAAGAAGCATATACACTAATGGTCAGGAATATGACAGCATATCAACAGAACAACGTGGTTTACAATTAAGTGATGCACAATTATGCTTATGTATCTTTATTCTTTGAACGAGGAGTAAAACTGTATGAATCTACAATTGCAACATTTGAGAGAAAATGAGGAAAACATGAAGAATTTCTTGACCAAAATACCCAAGAAAATGTAATCACGAAAGAAGCATATACACTAATTATCAGGAATATGACAACTTACCAACAGCACAATGTGGCTTACAATCAAGTGATGCACAATTGTGCTTATGTATCTTTATTCTTTGAACAAGGAATAAAGCTGTATGATTCTACAATTGCAACATTTGATAGAAAATAAGGAAAACATGAAGAATTTCATGACAAAGATATCCAGTAAAATGTAATCACGAAAGAAGCATATACACTAATAGTCAGGAATATGACAGCATATCAACAGCATAATGTGACTTACAATCAAGTTATGCAAAATTGTGCTTACGTATCTTTAATCTTTGAACAAGGAGTAAAGGTGTATGATTCTACAATTACAACATTTTAGAGAAAATGAGGAAAACATGAAGAATTTCATGGCCAAGTTACCCAAGAAAAAGTAATCACGAAAAAAACATATACACTAATATTCAGGAATATTACAGCATATCAACAACACAATGTGGCTTACAATCGAGTGATGCACAATTGTGCTTATGTATATTTATTCTTTGAACAATGAGTACAACTATATGATTCTACAATTGCAATACTTGAGAGAAAATGAGGAAAACATGAAAAATTTCTTGGCCAAGATACCCAAGAAAATGTAATCACGAAAGAAGCATATACACTAATGGTCAGGAATATGGCAACATATCAACAGCACAATGTGACTTACAATCAAATGATGTACAATTGTGCTTATGTATCTTTATTCTTCGAACAAGGGGTAAAGCTGTATGATTCTACAATCGCAACATTTGAGAGAAAATGAGGAAAACATGAAGAATTTCATGGCCAAGATACCCAAGAAAATGTAATCACGAAAGAAGCATATACACTAATGATCAGGAATATGACACCATATCAATAACACAATGTGGTTTACAATCATGTGATGCACAATTGTGACTTACATCTTTGATTCCCTAGTACCCGTTAAGGCTGGTTGTGGTTGTGGCAGTTAGATAATACATATTTCAGTTACCTCCAACATTTATTTTGTTAGTTTTTCCCGTCATTCACCCCATTTCTTATGCGAATTCGTCAAACTTTTTCTTATATGGATACTTGTTGCGATCCTATGTTTTATTTACTTCATTTCAATATCTAGGGTCCTTTTAATTATACTTTGTTTGAGTGGTTTGTCGTTCTTCGCACAATAAAAAATGTCGCATTTATAATCTTATCCAACCTAATATTACTAAATAAAACTTTGTTACTCGTAATGATTGATAATTTGTGAAAATGAAGTTCATTTTTTATTTACATAACCATTTGTTTTTTTTTATACATGATGAACGAATGCCATAGGCTTACAACAGAGCCTCATAGCAAGGTTGCTGAAAAACAAAGAGAGATACAGGGGGTAATACCAAAGCGGATGGTGCAAAATTTGTGTTCAGGGGACTAGAGTTTCCTGTGTGAAGCAGAGGTTCCATAACCTGGATATGCAGAGGCCACCCCACTTCTACTCCAGGGCCAGTATTGGCAGAAAGCTTACTACACTGCATTAAGGCTTCATCTCTGTAATAGCGGATATCAAAATCAGAGTGATTTAAGCCCATCTTTGCCATTGCATCAGCTTCAGGAATCTCGGCTCGTCGTCTATGGATCAGAGCAACAGACAGAGTAAGGAGCATGGTACAAATTCTCCTAACCAGTGCCAAATTTGGCAAGTCTTCCGTCTTCCCCTGAATAGCTAGGACTGCATGTTTAGAGTCTGACTCAAGAATCACTCCCTGCAGCCCCATGCGTTGCGCAGCTGCAATGCCATGAAAAATTGCCCAAAGTTCAGCAGTAGCGCTGGTGCAGTTTCATAACCATTTGTTTTAAATGAAAGGAAAACTCGAATTGTACTTGAAATCAGTCGGGCTTTTATAACTTTAATCTCATGTTCTCGATATTTCTAGCTAGAAGCCGTATAACCTTCCTATTTAAATCTTTGATGTCAAAACTCCATTTGACATCATTTTCAAACATGTTTCAATCCAACCGACCATTTGATTAGTCTTCTCCCTCGGGTATTTGGATATATTTTTATGTTCATATTTTCAAAGTTAATCCTAATAAACTTGTTCTTGTGCCATTAATTGTATGGTGGTCATATAAAAGGGTATTGATGTTTTGATCATTCTACTTGTCACATGTATATGATTATGAATTGTGATTTTCTTGTGATCCAATTTTATTATCGTCCCCCGAAAGTCATTGAGAGTTCAAGTGAACTCATGAGATGGCATGTTCCAGAATCTCAGGGAATGTTGTTGCCGCCCCTGGACGAGCAATTGTTGATACCGACTTATTAAGTTCCACCGCTTACTATAGTATCAGCATCCTTGATTAACTATGAGTATAGGTTATGATATGCATTCCTGAATTTTAATCTTAAATGTTAGTATTGTGATATGAATGAATCTTAAAAAACATAAAAATTCAACACAAATATAAAACAATTAATAATTAAGATTACAATTTGGATTATAGAATAATGCTGTGATCTACACCTTTATATGTATAGTTAAAAGTACAACTTATATGTGTCATCACGCGTCGTCAATGATTGCACCATTGTAAATGTCATGCGTGGGAGATCAAAAGCCACATGTTTAGGTGTGGTCCCTATAAATTTTTAAAATCTTATTAAGGAACGCACCGAAATATGAGGCTTTGATCCCCTACGTATGAGCTTTTCAATGATGCAATCAATTTTGACGATAGATGGTAACAAATATTAATTGTAATTTTAGATGTACATATAAGGTTCTACATCTAAGAATAGATGTTGTATTATATCAATTAATAAAAAAATTCTGATGGATTGTCACAATAAAATAAGAGCAATGTTATAAAGAGCATTGCTAAAATAAAAGCAATGCTATAAGTTTGACATATTTCATAAACTTCTTTATGTGGTATCTATTACAATTAAATACACAACCATACTCATTTTTTAATATGTGGTTCTATGTACTCATAGAGAGATTTATAAAAATGTCAAAATTAAGAATACAATCGGCATTTTTCATAAAATAAGGTGTTCACTAATTAAATTGGTCGGCCGAAAATGATACGAAGAGTGAAAATATGAAAATAAAAACACCTAGAAAAACATATTCACATTTTGGATGACCATTTAGGATCATTATTAACCGCTGGTATGCTGCAAATTTGTTACTGTCGTTGTCCAAATTTTCACTGCCCTACGTCGGTGACCAGGACTGGTTTTTGAACTGCCAGAGATTTTAAGGTATGGTAGGTAGGGATCATATCCTGCGCAAAGTCTTAAAAGGAAGGGTTTCAATCAGCGGATGCGAGCTGTGCTAATGCAACTTAAAAGTGCAGGTTTTAGGTTGGGTTAAAAAGCGTCTTTTGTTTTACAACGTTGGTGACTGAAATCCGGCGTTCCAAGTATGGCGTTTGTTCGTCAATCCTCTTCTAACGCAGCACCTATTATCTATAGAGCTTCTGAAAGTGGGAACCTTTCAACTATTTTATTGATCCCACAAAAGTCCTCCACTTCGGAGTCCAGAGGTCATCCCAAGACCAGACACGAAGGATCTCTGGGAAAGGAGCGGAACCTTGGTATAAACGATGTATTAGAGAAATTTAACCAGATTCTCCACATGCAGCCTCTACCACCCATTTCAACGTTCAGCAAGCTGTTGGGCATTGTAGCCAAAGCGAAGAGGTATCCGGATTTGTTTATTATGTTTGATAGGATGGCGGAAGTTAATTTGTTTCCTGATTACATTGGGTTGAATATTTTGCTTAATAGTTATTGCGATTTGAAAAGGGTAGGGACTGCTTTTACTGTTCTTGGTGGGCTTCTGAAGAGGGGATATGAACCAAATATCGTGGCGTATACTTCCTTGATCAAAGGCCTTTGCTTGGAAGGTAAAGTCGGTGATGCAGTAGTGTTGTTGAAGAAAATTATGGGAATGGGATTTTCTCCAAATGTTCATACTTGGTCAATTTTGATTAATGGATTCTGTAGGAGTGGGCATGTAGAGTCAGCTCTCAGGTTGCATGAGGATAATATGAATCGGAAAATGGGTTTCGGTGCAAGGTGTAGTCCCAATTTAATTTATTATTCTGGCCTGATTGATGGCCTGTGTAAAGAGGGTTTGGTTGAAAAAGCTAGAGAGTTATTTGTTGAAATGGAGGGGCGAGGAATTTCGGCAGATGTGGTTGCATATGGAACTCTAATTCAAGGTTTGTGTTTGGTTAATGAGTGGGAGCAGGCAATACAGATGTTTACTCAAATGATGGACCGTGGCATTCGTCCCAATACTGTGACATTTAATATTTTGATGTGTTCTCTGTGCAAGGAGGGAAAAACAGATGAAGCCAGTGGATTGTTAGACTTGATGGTTCGAAGGGGTGAGCAACCCGATTCTATTAATTTTAACACTTTAATTGATGGATACTGTCAAGAGGGCAGACTAGGTATGGCAAGAGAGCTCTTTGTCTCAATGGCTTCTAAGGGATACAAACGAGATGCTGAATCCTACAATGTGTTGATCACCGGGTATTGCAAGTGCCACAGATTGACCGAGGCAAAGAGCATTTTCCAAGAGATGCTCGATGAGAATTATAGACCTACAGTAGTTACTTTCAATGCATTGTTAACTGGTTTATTTCGTGGATGCAAAGTTGATGATGCACGCAAACTTTATTCGGAGATGAAGGACCATTGTGTTTTGCCTGATTCAGCTACATATGGTATATTGCTGGATGGTTTTTGCAAGAACGATTGCCTTCAAGATGCGATTGACTTGTTCCAGAGTCTTCAAAGTTCTGGTTATAAGTTGAACAGTACGAGTTGCAATTGCCTACTTGATGGGTTGTGCAAAGCAGGAAAGCTTGATTTGGCCAGTGAACTGTTTGACAAGTTTCCTGAGATGGGCCTATTGCCAACAGATTTTTCGTATTCTATCATAATCAATGGGCTCGTCAGAGCTGGACGGTTGGAAACTGCGTACAATCTGTTAATAGAGATGGAAAAGAGTGGTTGGTCTCCTGATGTAGTCGTCTACAACACACTTATGCGAGGGTTTTGCAATAATGATGATGCGTCAAAAGTTGTTGAGCTTCTTCAAAAAATGGCAGATGTAAAACTTTTACCTGATTCGTATACAACAAGTATAATTGTAGACTTGCTGTCAAAAGACAAAAATTACGCCAAATATCTGGAGCTCATCCCAAATTTTCTCACAAGGACCGACATCAATGTCTGAATGTTTGATGCTTAGTGTCATGGTGACTGTGGTGAAATTTTGGTGGAATTGCAAGCTAAATGCAATCGTCGTGCTCAACTTTTGTTTAACTGGAAAAGCCTGAACCCTGGTGAATTTAGCTTGTCCACAAATGTCCTGTACTAGCATTCTCGTGCTGTTTGTTGGTAAGATAATGAAGTTTCATTCCTCTTTCTTGAACTTATCTTTTATTAATTCTTGGATCTAATTGCAGGTGCATGGATGTTTGTTTTCTACTCTTCGTCATGCTTCTTCATACTCAACACCTTAGCATTACCTCTTCATCTATTTGAATGAGCAGGTTGAATTTCATATTTTCTGCTTTGATTCAGTTGAACATCATGCTAAATTTCTTAATTGCTCGAATAATTGATTTCTCTACCTGGAGTGGAGGTTGTACAGATACATCTAATATCGATAGAATCGATTTGGTTATTGGTTGACGCATCATATGATTATACTACATTCACTTTGTGATGGTTGTGCATAATTCACAAGTCAGGGTACCTCACTTGGAAACATCTGTTGTTTAGAATATTTTGTGACGAGAATAAAATTGCAGTTAAAATTTTATGCAGTGTACTGATTAGGTTGTATCAATTTTCTTTGAGGTTTTGCATCATGGCAGTGAAATCGTTTGCGTGTGATTATGTTGTAAATGCTTATTTCTTGAAACAGATCTTTGTCAAGTGTATATTTTGAGTAGAAATATATCCACTGTAAAGAAGTAAAAACTGTGTTTCTCAAACTTGTACGATCTCATATGCAATTTTGCCCTCTTAGGTAACCAGTGTTCGAGAAGCCCTTAAGCACTGGGGACCCGGTGGCTGCCCCCAGACTTAATAGTTGGCCTGGGTGGCCGCCCAAAACATGCTGCGCTACAGCAGCATGCTGCCTCAACGGCATGCTCAACGTAGCCTCAACGCATGATACATGGTGCATTGAGCAACTCAACACAACATTATGCTGCATTATGTTGCTCCGCAATACTTATATACTGCGTTGCTAGCAAATTCAATGCATAAAAAAATCCATGCGGCTCGTCACCGCCTGGGTCTCCTGACCGGATCTTGGTTGGCTAACGCTTTCTCGAACACCGTTGATTCAGTGCACTTTGGAGTTGCATGCATAGATGCAGTGTTCTAGAATGCACCGCTTACGCGTGAGAGCCTTGCCAACAAAATCTCAATCAAAGTTATAGGGAGACTAAACACTGGCATGCCTACTTTTATTTACAAGCAATCAGGTTGCGTTACTTGAGGCAGGAACTAACCTGTTCAATCAATATTTGCTTGAGCAAGAATCCTTTGTGCCTTTCGCTGGCCTGGGAGTGATTCCCTTTCCATGAGAATAGAGTTTTCCGGTTGTGAGGAATGAAGCCTGATCCGAAACCATCAATTTTCATTTGGATCATGTTTAAGATGCATGTATATTAATCTGCAGCAGAAGATTTCGGACCAGACAGCATTCCCCTCAACAAATTCTCATATTCATCGAAAGGGAAACGAGAACAGTAAACACCATTGAGGTTTTCTGGAGATTTCTCGGAGGATAAGGATGAGTCGTAACTCGTAAGACATAACTTACCTATGCTTATCCTTTTATACACATCTCTTTGTTCACATAATACATTATAATGCATCCGCTTTCATTACCAACGATGCATGATGATGAGGTGGAGTGATGTGAAAAAGATGCTAAAATTCTTATTTACAGTGTTTTCTTGATGCTCTCGTGATCTAATGAATTGAGCATATCCTATCAGGTGATGCTGAGACAATCCACTCCCAACTTTGAACTTCAGATTATCCAAGTTCTGGGATACTTTTCTTAAAGTTTCCAGAGGATGTTATTCGCCAGTATAATGGTGATGACATCGTGTCTACTCTTGATGACATCGCCAGTATAATGCTCAATTCATTAGAAGTTTCCAGAGGATGTTATTCTCCTTCAGCTGTTTGCTAACCACTTGGGTCAAGAAGGATGTATATTTATGCAGAGCATCAGGGGTCATGGTTCACAGCTTATCTGAGAAACTCATCATGAGTGTTTTGTATCACTTATTTTTTACATTAATTTTATCATTTTCTTTTTTTTTTCAGATTATTTCGGTGTATTAAAATTCTATTTCTCCTTTTTTAGTTGGATTCTCCTTTTTTGAGAAGTAGGTAGGAGTTTATTTTTTTTTCAACTCAATGACAATTTTGTAAATAATTAAATGAATTCACCTTTCACTCTATTTTTTTTTAAATGTTTTGCAAACACTCTAAAAGTTACGAATGAGAATGAAAATGAAAAGCAAAAGAAAAAATTAAATAAAGGTACAAAACAAACACTGATACACATAGGAAGGGGCTTATAAACGAAAACATATCATAATATCATTCTTTGTACTGCAGATTTTTTTATTTATTTGAA
Organism: Pinguicula primuliflora; assembly: GCA_025802335.1. Classification (NCBI taxonomy): domain Eukaryota; kingdom Viridiplantae; phylum Streptophyta; class Magnoliopsida; order Lamiales; family Lentibulariaceae; genus Pinguicula; species Pinguicula primuliflora. The sequence continues at coordinate 35,392 of JAOYMZ010080865.1, forward strand.
ATCTGTTTTTTGAACATATGGTATCCTTGTACAGTACTGTCATTGTCTAATCCATAGGAGTTCATGCAAAGTGACCTCCTTATGAATCGACGACATTCGGACCCAAGTTCGCGGTCGTGGCTCAGACGAATTCCTTGTCACTAGTGGGATTTGAATTCCCACCTCTTGCTCAGAGAGACTTAAGTGGAGGTCATCCACCACTAAGCCAACCTGCCTAGATTTATTTGAAATCTCGTTAACAAGTGGGCATTTTGTATATGCTCCTTTGTTCGCATAATATATCATGAATAATCCACTTTCAGTGCCCTTCTTTCCCCACTGAAGATTCTTTACGACGGTGTGGCGGGGAGTGATGTCAAAAGATGCTAGAGTAAGTTTACGACACCGAACGTTAGGTACCGAATAAATGAGTTATATGTCGAATTCTAATCATAACTGTTCAGATTGTGGTCCAACACTTAATTTTAAAGATCATAATTAGAATTCGGCAAATAACTCATTTATTCGGTACAAGTTATATGAGAACAATATTTACCATATCCGTGCTAAAACTTATTGTCATGTTCTTTCTTGATGCTCTATTGAGTCTTGACTCTTGATCCAGTGAATTTGGCCTATTCTATCAAGCTTGGGTCATACACAGTGTTCTAGTTTTCGGCGCCCTGGGCAGCCTGGCCGGCCGCCTGGCCGCACCGAATTGGTGCTGGGCGGCCAAGCGGCTGGGCGCCCGCCCAGGAACGCCCAGGCCGCCCGCCCAAGCGTCTTGGGC
>JAOYMZ010080866.1:0-27232 GCA_025802335.1 Pinguicula primuliflora
GTTGAATACATGCATGTCCTTGTCATGAGCAACTAAACAACTCAATCTTTGGATGATCTACAAAGTTTAAGAGGATATCTAAAGCTTTGGAGAGGTGTACGTAATGCATTCATAAATTTTGATATTGAAGTTCATGCAAAGTAGAAACATGTCTATGTTTTAGTTTCACTTGTTTTAGCTTGATCACCTAGTATAAGGGGACTAAACCAATATTATTCACTTAATAATCTACATTGTATACACATAGTAATCCTAAAAATCACAATAAGACCGGATCAGACAATAGATATTAAGAGAAAACAAATGAACAACATAAATAAAACATATCCTTATCATCGAGTGACACAAAGTGAGGAAGTTAATATTTCTTAGTGGTTTTTCTGTAACCTAGTACAAGGGTGAGAGAGTGAGCATATAGGACCTGATGAAGGCCATACTCATACTTAGAAAAAGCATAGACACGGAGGTAAGTTATGACACTAAGTGCTAAGTAGTTTAAGAAATACACCAATGACCCCTATGCACCTAAAGATCTCTATCTTGAACCAAATGATCAGCTGAAGTAATTTGTCCATTCAAATTCATTCAAAACCTTCCTTTGGTGTGTTTTACATGTTTTAAAGACATTAGAAGTCTTTGAAGAGTTTTCGCTACACAAATCACCCCAAGTTTCACTATTTTGCAGCAACTCAAAGGAGAAAGGAGAAAGAGTACTGGTTACATCCCTTTATCTATAGATATGACCCTTACAAGCCACTTTGACATACATTGCAGCTAAATAGAGGAACATAAACCTTGATTGGAAGGACTTACAGTCCACAACACTGTCAAAAAACTTGCCATCAAGATGGCACCATTGATAGGGGCATGCATATGTGTCACTGCTCTAGTTTCTGTTCATTCTTTTTTTATCCCGAAAAAAGATTCATTCCATTAATTGAAGCATGTGTATATGAGATAAGTTTGTGAGTATCCTAATAGACCTAAGACTTAGGATCTGGGAAATATGACCTAAAGCTCATGCTTGTACGATGAAAGAACTGGAGTATGCGCTGTGTACACTTAAGTGGGTATGCAAAAAACCTAAGAAAAAAATTGATGTTCTACCCTAAAGGTGACCTAAGATCCTAGGTTTTTGACTTAAATATGGGTACCTCCTACCCTATCCGAACCATCTAGGTGAGAGGGTAAATTGTCTCGCCTCCTTAAAATATTTTCCGGCAAACCTCCGAGGAGAAGAAAATTCAGTAAAAAGGAAGAATACGGTACCCGGCTTGCCTCTTTATACATACTCTGTGTTTGTGTCTACCCCCGTGTGTGCCTATCTAGGTGCCTTTTCCTAACCATAACCATATAGGTTTATGTTCTTTTGTTTTGTTGCTTTTATTTTCGTTATATTTATTTTGTTATTTATGTTCCTTATTATATTATGTGAGAGGAGCACGTCATAAGGTTACTAATAGTTTTAGTTTTGATCCGGAGCACTAGAGAGCGTTGAAGAATGTACTAGCATCCAAAAGAAATACTGCCCCAAACTCACCGGAGACTCAAGAGGTGAGAATGTTGACGAGTTATCCCTATATTGGCAAAGATTCATGGCTGGTCATCAAGTGCCTCGAACTTACTGTGGAGATTCTTATAGCCACAATGTGGGTTAGTGCCATAGACCATTCCGGTGGGAATTCTCGTCGTTTTTCGACGAGTAGCACACTGAGTGTTGGCTTAGCTTTTGTGCCATTTTCTTTGTGTACCAAACCACTCTGGCCTCCGAGATGGTCACAACCGCAGCCTTCCACCTCGATAGCAAAGACCTGACTTGGTGGTGAAAACTGGCCAGCAAGTATTCTTGTCTTGTTGGATGTTTTTTGCTATTACTTTTGCCATCAATTCTCAACAAGGCAAGTAACTGGCTGTGGTCTAAACCGTCGGGTGACTATGGTGATTGTTAGAAGTCTTGTCCCTGCAAGCAACCTATTTTTTACAAGCACTTCTATCCGTCACCATAGGTCAAAGGACCAAGCATTCGGAGCAGGATATTTCTTCACAGGTGTTTGAACGAGTGAATACTATTCATTCACAATTTCGTGGATCGTAACAAATACCTCTCCAAGACAGTGGTGTGATAGCCCAAGTTTGATACTTTTGAGCCTTGAAAACTAAGGTTCAAAAAGTTAGTCGGGCAAAAGCGATTTCCTCTGCCTTCTCTCTAGAAAGCCCTAATTTCTGATCTCAGATCTGCATAATTTCTCCGGTTCATCCTCACGGAGGATGAGGATATGCTTCACGAGGAACACTTTCCACCCCAGAACGGCATCATACCACCACGGACGCCTGTCTTTAGTGCTCCATCAGATCTGGAAAACCAGAAACCCTCCTCCGCCCAGCCACCGGCCTTTGCAACCACTACTAAGGCGGCTTCTCCGTCCTTCAAATCTTTGGTCTCCTCACGGACGGAAATCAAAATCACAGACGATGACGTGGTTCACGGTCATAACGGCAAAAGTCCAACAGTTTCCTTCAAGGAAAATATTCAGGCTCAATTTGCGGCCAATATGGCCACCACGCTCATTATACGTCCTCTCGGCAAATATGGCATAGGATTCCACCAGAACTGCCTCAAGTCCATTTGGCATCCCAAGGGAGACTTCAAGCTGGTTGATATCGTAGATGGTTTTTATCAGATCCGGTTCACAAATGACCTTGATTATCGAAAGGCTCTGTTTGAGGAGAATTGATATGGCGCACGGAGCACACAACACACACGATACACGAAAGCTGAAACAAAGCACAACACACACACGTGCGGGTGTGTGCGTGTTGGTGGGCTCCACAGATGACTGATGTGAGAGGAAGGAAAAGTACTTTCGTGCGCTATATCAAAATTGCTGTTTGAGGGGCCTCATATTCTAGGCAGTCGCTCGCTTCGGTTCTTTCCTTGGCATAAGGATTTTGACACTAAGGTAGACCATGTCGAATTCGTTGCTGCTTGGGTCAGGTTCCCAGGTTTGCCAACACACTTTACCGCCAGGATCTGCTTGTTCAGATTTCAAAACCTGTAGGCGTGTTTATTAAAGCAGATGCACACACACAGGCTGAGGACAGGGGTTATTTGCACGCATTGCGGTTCGGCTCGATCTGCGATAGCCATTGACCTTGTCTGTCACGATAGACGGTAAGCCGTACCCAGTGCAGTACGAGGGCTTGCTGGAGATCTGTTTTTCCTGTGCCCGATATGGCTACTCTGCTGATATATGTTCGTCCAGTTCGGTGAATATGGCCGGCCCCGCTTTAACTGTATCCCTGTCTACTGGGGACCCATCGATAGACAGCAACCCCACTAGTGCATCTTCCACTGGCACAAAAATTCTTAATCAATCTTCGGCCGCTGAGTCTCTTAAGTCCACTCTATCAGCCAAAAGTTCGGCATTCAGACTGTCAAACCCGTCCCCCTCTACGGAAGCAAGGAGCACTCACTCTGGATCCTGGCAAGCACCGATTATAGAAGACATAACAGTGCCAGGCCCGTGGCTTATGGCCCCCAAGTAAACTCATCGGCCGACTCATGAGTCTAAGTCCCATAACAGGCCCCACCCAGGGGGGACTAGCTCTCCCGGGAATTTTGTTGTTTTAGATTCACTAATTGAGGAGTCTGACCGTTCTCTTCCCTTGTACTCTGCAGGTTTCTCAGGTCAGCCGATCACTGCAGTTATTGCAGCCAATGTCAAGGGCAAACGTAAGCTTAATATTCATAAGCGGAGTAAAGATTCCAATTGGATCGATCGTCTGGAGTCCTCCCAGCGGAACAAAAATTTGAAACAGACCCATTCTCTCCCCCTGGTTCAGTTCTCTCAGTTATCCTGTCAGTACAAACAGTAGTTCCAACAACCGACACAGAAGTTGATCTGAAACATGTCGCGGTAGTGGTTCCACACCCAGCTTCTGATTCGGCATCCATCCAGTTCCCTCGTTTTGCATATAAGCAGTCCGAGCCAAAAGGAATACAACTCAGGAAGGTTACTATTGCCCCTGATCCTTCTCAATCCATGGGCATGGATAAAGACATACCTCCTGTCGTGGAAGTTCCAGATCCTTTTATGGAGATGGACCAAGAAAAACTGCCGACTGATGTAGTCACAGGGGGTCCTGCTGGTGACGAGGATCATTCTGACCCGAGGCTATAGGGCCATGATCCTATGGGAGATCCCCCAATTGGCCATTAATCCGGAGCTGGCTGCACGTATTCTTATCCCTTTGGCTTTACATATCATCTCCTGGAATGCCCAAGGCGTTAAGATTGCTACAACAGTCTCTACTTTACGAGATCTCATCCAATCTCACAAGCCTTCTATTTTCTTCATTTTGGAGCTCCGTACCAGCGGAGTAGAGGCAGATAAAATGATTCGGAGCATTGGTCAAGGATTTGAGCACTCCTTCTAAATCGAAGCATCTGGTTTTTCTGGTGGCATTTGGGCCGTTTGGTAGGGTGTTGTGAAAGTGGATGTCATCTCTTTTGACTGGCAGTATTTACACCTTTCGATCAGGTACCAGGACTCTTGGCACTTCAATCTTACCGTTGTCTATGGTCGCCCGAACCCGTCTATTCGTAGAACTGTATGGCCACAACTATCATTGATAGCTGACACAATTACTCTACCATGGTTGGTGTTAGGGGACTTTAACGCATACCTTAGTTCGGGGGACAAGCTGAATGGAAGACCATCCAATGGGTCAAGGTCATTTCGAGATTGGATCGAGGTTGCTGGTGTGGATCCTCTGGAATTTCATGAATCACGATTCACGTGGGCTAGGGGTGGCTATCACGAGCGAATCAATTGGGCGTTAGCCAATGCCGAACTCATCTCAGAGGTTTCTTCTCTAAGTGTTCACCACCTTCCGCGAGTGGCCTCCGATCATTCTCCTTTGCTGGTCCAGGTTAACACGGGAGGTAATGTGCTTTCGTCACCGCACTCCTTCCGATTTTTGAATGTATGGTCTACCCACAATGCTTGGAATTCTTGGTTTTTTGCCATATGGAGTCCTAATCTTCACGTACTTCAGGAACTTGACGACTTATGCATGAAGCTTAATTCATGGAAGTTCGATATTTTTGGAGACATCTTCAGGAAGAAGCGCCTTTTGCAGAGCCAGATTTGCGGCCTTCAGAAAGTATTGGTTAGCAATCCATCTTACTATCTTCAGCAGCTAGAATCCATGCTCAAAGGTGATTTAGAAATAATCTTAACCGAGGAGGAACTTTTGATGAAACAAATTCACCGGAGCTCGTGGATTCGGCAAGGGGATAAAAATACCAAAGTTTTTCATTCAAGATTCAAGAATAAACGCCGCAGAGTTAGATATGGCTCTATTTAGTTAGAGGATGGCTTATGGTGCTCAGACAAGGTTCTCCTCCTTGAATGCGCGTCCAACATGTTTAAGCAAGTGTTTGGGGGCAGCGGCCGACGAGCAGACTACAGTCTTTCCCATGCACCCTCTGTGTGGGCATTTTCCAGTGCTATCTGCTTCTCACCTGGCCCTCCTCAACCTGGACATATTACAATCGGAAATTCAGGCTGCTTTATTCAGCATGGATCCAGACAAAGCTCGTGGTCCCGACGGATACACTGTCAGATTTTATCAAGCAAATTGGGAGGTCATTGCTCCTGCCATTACAGTCTTTGTGACACAAGTGTTTAGCTCCGGGCTTATTCCTTCTGAAGCGAACAAGGGGCTCATTTCTCTTCTACCTAAGATCACCACCCCAGAGAGGTTTGAGCATTTTAGGCCGATAACCTTGATCAACATATGTGCTAAGGTGATATCCAAGATAGTTGCCAACAGATTGAAACTGGTGCTACCCTCCCTGATCTTGGAGAATCAGTCTAGTTTTGTTAAAGGACAACACATATCGGATAACATCTTGATTGCACAAGAAGCTATTCATTCCATGAAGATCTCCAAACGAAAAACTGGCTATATGGCAATAAAGATCGACCTAGCCAAAGCTTTTGACAAGCTGGAGTGGTCTATTATATATGATACATTACAGGATATTGGGATTCCCTCATTGCTCAGAAATGCAATCCGCTCCTCTCTTGAGACGAGCTCCACACAGGTCTGCTGGGAAGGCCTGAAAGGTCCAAGTTTCTGTTCCTATAGAGGGGCCAGACAAGGCAATCTTGTCTCCCCTTATTTGTTCATACAATGCATGGAGCGCTTAACTCATGCGATCAACCTATCTTGCCAAGCCGGGCACTGGAAACTGTTGATCTTCGGTCGAGCCAGGTGCACCCTTTTGCATTTATTTTTTACTGACGATCTCATCCTTTTTGCAGAGTGTACTCCTGAATAGATACAGGATATGATGGAGTTATTGAGAGTTTTCCTTCTCTCTTCGAGGCAGACCATGAATGCCAATAAGTCGGTTATCTAGATCCGCTCTGCGGTCCCCGGAGCCACTGCCAGGGAAATAGAAGATATTTTGGGCATCCACTGTGTGGACGAGTTGGGCTCCTACCTTGGGGTCCCTCTAATTCATGGCAGGGTTTCCAATTCTACCTATGAGTCGTAGCTTTTGAAAATCAGAGACTGGACTCAAAGATGGTCGCATCATCGCATATCTCTGTCTGGCCGAATGGTACTAAGTAAAGCGGTCCTGTGCGCCATCCCAAGTCATGTTATGCATACGGCGATATTACCCTTGAATACCTGCGACAACATGGATAAAGCTATACGCTCATTCCTATGGGGGGCGATGATTCAACCAAAAAACCTTCCCTTGTTAACTGGGAAGTTTACTGCCAACCTAAGAGCTAGGGAGGTTTAGGTCTCCGGAGATGCAGGGACACTAACAAGGTGATGGTTTGTAAGTTAGCTTGGATGATCATCGCTGGCTATTGGGATCTTCATCCTCCCCTCTGGATTAGAATCTTTCGGGCAAAGTACAACCTTCAGGAACTCAACATCTCACAGATACATCCATCAGCCAATAGATCCCGTCTGTGGCGTGCCATTGTAGGAGTTTTCAATATAGTCAGTGAGGGATGTGGCTGGTCCATTGGCGAGGGTGGTCTGCTCGTTTCTGGACTGACGTCTGGGTAACTTTTTCTTCACCACTACACTCCTCTTCCATTCTATCTCTTACTGAATTTGATCTCTTGGCTTGTGTTGCAGATTTCAGCACCTCCTCGGCCGAATGGGACTTTCAAAAGCTTGCGCTTTGGCTCCCTGAACTACAACTTCAAGAAGTCAGAGCCATTCCTCCTCCATTCGGAGAGGCAGGCCCTGACATCGTCCATTGGAGGCATACTTCGAATGGGAATTTCTCCACATCTTCATAATATGATTTGGTGACTTCTTTACCCCCAGCCCCGATAGCACACTCTGGACTCATCTCTAGACTCGTCTCTGGACTCGTCTCTGGACTCGTCTCTGGACTCATCTCTGGACTCTTAAGGTTCAAGAGGGAGTTAAGGTTTTTCTCTAAAAGGCGGCTCAGAACTGTCTCTGGACAAATGCTGAATGCTATCGGAGGAAAGTGGCTTCCTCTCCGGATTGTGTTTTCAGCGGCCAGGAGGAAACCACATTGCATGTTTTGCGTGACTGTTATCGCAGTCAATCAATTTGGCAAACAATCGGTGGTGTGGTTACTCCAGATTTCTGGCATCCAAAGCTCATAAGCGATTGGATATTTCAATCCCTTTACTCTACTGATGATCTATCTAGTGTGCAGGTCCTGTTCTCTCTCACATGCTGGCATCTATGGACTTCGCGAAATGAGTTCATTTTCCAGGACAAGAACACTCCAACCCCCTCCTTAGTATCATTGATTAGAGCCCACTCACATGAAACACAACATGTTCTTCATGTGGTACATCTTTTCCAGACAAAGAGATCAAAGGTGCTATATGGTTTGCCATATTCCCCGGATGTACGTCTTGCGGAGAAATCATCAAGGGTTGATTATCTAGTTTACTGTGATGCGTCAGTTCATTGCTAATCCAGCCTCACAGCCTTTGGAATTGTCATTAGTGACTCTTCCTCCGTATGGGTCTTTGACTTTTCTGGTAGGACTAATGCCTGTCCGGTGGTTATGGTGGAATTATGGGCACTTTGGCATGGCATAGGGAGGATATTCTCTCTACAGCTCAGCAATGTGAAGTTGATGACTGATTGTCACAAAGCTCTCAATATCTTGGTGCGGCGGGAGGAGAATGCTATCGCTGAACCTCTGGTCCGGAAAATTTGTGGTCATTTGAGGGGTCAATGCGACATTGCTCTGTAATGCATCCCGAGAGCGGAAAACGGCTCAACTGATATTTTGGCCAAAACAGTTCTAAGATTCACCAATTTTTCTCCATGCTGTGTTCTCCGCACTGACATCTCACTGGGGATGGTGCAGGAATGAGCACCTTCTCTTCTGGCAGTACAGAACACGGGCCAAGCCATCCCTGGACAAATCGGAGTCAGGAATTTGCAACTAAGTACTGGCCAAGCACTATTATCCCATTGAGACTCTGCACTTACAGAGCACCATCCTCCAGTAGGGGATACCCCACTAGACTCTTTTGCTTTCGATTCACCTTGAGAATCTCTTGTAACAGCTTCTCCGGCTTAGCCTCTTATGTATCTAAAAAAAGGTTCAATTTTTTTTAAGGTTCAGTTTAGTCGCAGGGATTTAGTGAAATTTGGTCAATTATTCCACTAAATTTCTTGTTTAATAGTTGTGATAGGTAGGAAAATATTTTCTCAAGTCAAATGGTTGACTAAAAAAATGTGAGATTTTATGAGATAATGTTTTCTTTTAAAAGAATGGAATTTTTTTTCTTCTTTTTAGTTTTGCACTGCTTTTTGGGCTTTTTATATGTAAAAACATTTGGTCAAGGAGGACGGCCGCCCAATAAAAACAAGAATGGAATTTAGTGAGAAATTTAATTACAAATTTGTCTCCCTTTATAAAACTATAAAAAAACATGCATTTCAATTTTAGGTACCGACAAATTACCTTAAAATAATTATAAATAATATTTTTTATTTCTAAAAAAGATTTCTCAGATTTTTAATAATATTTTTTAGTTTTTATTTAATTTCATTCGAACCTTAAATTAAATGATACTTGTCATGTATTAGGTTTGAAAATTAGGAACATCCTTACCTGCAAGTTTGATAAAGAATGGAATGAAAAAACCAAAAAATTTAATTATTTTTATTTTATTTGTTAAAAACAAGGACAATTTTATAAATTCAAATAGATTTTAAAATTCTCACATGAAATCATCATTGCTGCTGAAAATGGAATTTCAAAATCCTATTATATTCCTATAAAAACACATGACAAATTTATAATTATAATGTAATCTAGACTATTAGATCTTATCAGATCAACCGTCCAGATTTCATGTTTAGTAGCATGTCATGGATCCTCACCCTTTATAATTACTTCATATTACACTTACATCATGTCTTTGTTAATACAACTAAACATGCTTATAGGGTTATACGATTCTTATTATGATTTCTTGGGATTATTTTTATTTATATTATTTAAATATAGATAATTATATTATATTTGTATTGATATTATTTATTCATAATTATTAATATGTTTTTGAACAATTATACATGCAATATTAGTGTCGTGGCATCTCTTAATAAATTCATGGATCCGCCACAATCTGAATGTTGGAAGGCCGGTGCATGCGTGAGATAAACACTGCAGCGAACTCATATAAACCAAACAATTGGATATTTATTTTTATTTTTCGGAAATTCGATTTGTCCATTTGGATCGGTGCCCGAAATTTAGCTGTAGCCTGCCGACACGTGTCTTCTGAAAAGAACCTGGAGAGAAAGAGTTTTAGTTAAGAAAACGGTTGGAAGAGCAGTTGGAATTTTGGATATGAGAACGAGCATTCAATGTACGAGGGTCAGATGTAAGGGCGAGACACAAATTAGAAATAGGGATTTCATTTCTCCTTCACTCAATCTCAAAGCTTCAATGTACATATATATATATATACAAGTAATGTTTGGGCCTTTCTATGAGTCTATGAATCTTTAAAGGAAATAAATCATGGCCCATCTTCTATAGACCAGGCAAACTGTTCGTGAAAAGATCAGCAGGCTGATCATTCAACGGGAGATAGAGTGGTTGAACAAAGCTGGCTTTATACTGATCCCGTACAAGGTGACAATCAATCTTGATGTGTTTTGTCCATTCGTGAAACAAGGGATTAGCAACAAGATGTAAAGCAGAATTATTGTCACAGTATAGCGGGATTGGTGTTTGAGGTTGTATTCCAAAATCTTTCAATATATATGTAATCCATAGCAGCTCACAAACTAATGATGCAATATTGCGATACTCTGCCTTAGCCGATGATCGAGATACGGTAGACAGCTTTATTGTTTTCCAAGAGATGGTAGATGCCCCCAGTTGTATCATAGATCCAGTTAAAGACCATCGAGAGTCTGCACATGATGCCGAGTCCGAAATATGTTGTAAACTGAAAAGAGTTGCGTTTGGGGATGAACAATCCAAGTGTATCGCAACCTTTCAGATGCCGTAGAACATGTGATGCTGCTGACCAGTGCAACAATAGTCGGGATTGCATGAATTGTGAATAGTGTTGAACTGCGTAGCTGATATCTGGCCTTGTAAAGGATAAATATAACAATCTTCCAACAATGCTACGATAAGAAGTTGGGTCAGCTAGTTCTTTTGTTGTATCTGTAGCTGTAAGCTATAATCCTGGAGGGAAAGGTGTTGCTGCATTCTCCGCATCTTGTAAACTAGTGTCCAGTAGCATATCTCTGATATATTTATTTTGTGTCACATAAAGGCCAGATGGGGTATATACGAGTTCCAAGCCAAGATAATATGATGCAACACCTAGATGCTTAATACTGAACTCTCTGTCCTACCCCAATATTTCTTGCAATAAGTACGTCGTCAACATAAACAATAAGAACTGTGAAGGCATTGTGTGACAGAGGGTAAACAAATAATGATCGTTTGCTGATTGCTTGAATCCGTATTCAATCAAGGATGATGTACTTGTTTTGTTCCACTGACGGGAGGATTGTTTCAATCCATAAATTGACCTCTTCAAGAGACATACTTTGTTTGATTTATATGCTGGATGTCCATGTGGTATTGACATATAATGTAACGTCTCGATCTTCCCCGTTATGGCAGCATGGGTGTCTTTACCCATCCATGTCTTAGCCAATAATTGCCCATACTGTACCCAAAAACTAACACATGACCTTCCAGTGCACTTTATCCTCACTCATGCGCACCCTGGAAAATTTTCCAGGGGTTCACCCATTCTAAAATTGTTCAAAGGTCAGCACGCTTAACTTTAGAGTTCTCATGGATGGGCTCCCAAAAAGTAGGTGCACCTTGTTGATATGAGTAGTAATAACAACCATTTTAAGGGTATTACACTCACCCCTCCTTACAGATGCAACGTTCTCGTTGCGCAACAACAATCTCAGGATCAACTGTCCTCACCATGGTTGAACCTCGCTCTGATATCAAATGTAACACCCCGGCCTTCTCCGAGGTCATTATGGCAGCATGAGTATCTTTACCCATCCATGCCTCCTACCAATAATTGCTCATATTGTCCCTACAAACCAACACATGACCTTCCAACGTACTTTTTCCTCACTCGTGCGCATCCTGTAAAACTTCCTAGGGGGTCACCCATCCCTAAATTGCTCCAAGGTCAACACGCTTAACTTTGGAATTCTCATGGATGGGCTCTGAGAAAAGTAGATGCACATTGTTGATATGAATAGTATTAACAACCATTTTAAGGGTATTACATATAAACCTCTTCCTTCAAGCGTCTATGCAAGAACGCATTGTTAATATCCATCTGGTGAATTTTCCATCCCTTTGTAACAGTTACTATCAACATGATTCGAACTGTAGTATGCTTTGCAACTGGTGAAAAACTATCAAAAAAGTGAATCCCCTCAATCTGGTTGTACCCTTTAGCATCCAACTGAGCTTTGTATGGTACAATGCTGCCATCTGAGTTTTGTTTGAGTTAATATACCCACTTTGATGCAATCACTTTCTTACCTGGAGGAAGTGAAACTAACTGCCATGTCTGGTTATTTTCCAATGCTGCCAACTCTGTTTGCATTGCTTCAACCCACTTTTGGTCAACTGCTGCTTGGGAATAATTCTGAGGTTCAATAGAATTGTTTGTGGCCATCATACAAGCAACTGTTGGTGTAAGGGTAAGAACATAATCTTTGTGCCAGGAAGGTGGACGTTTAACTTGTGAACTTTGTCTTGGCAGAGGATCATGAATATCAGAACCCGTGTGTGGATCTGAATCACACGGTTCATTTGTGGATAAAGTGTCACTTTGTGGTGCTGAGATATTGTCTTCGAAAGGCGTTGACGATTCAGCTGGGATTGGAGATTTGTCAAGATGATCTGTTATCTGAATATTATGAGGAAATTTTCTGAAATGTTGTTAGGCAGAACAAATGTTCGATTATGATGAGGAATGGGATCAGATGAATGAGAGGATTGTTTTTGGATCTGATATGGGAATATCGTTTCATGAAACACAACATCTCGAGATAGGAATGCTCTCTTTTGATCCAAATCAATCACTTTATATCCTTTACTGGATGAGGAATATCCAAGAAATACGCACCTAATAGCTCGAGCGAAGAACTTATCTTTTGAGGGGGAAGATTCGAATCATAGCATTAGAAGCCAAAGGTTTTGATATGCTAAAGATCTAGTTTCTTTTTATATAGCACTTATAAGGACTCGTCCATTTTAGAGTTGCAGTGGGCAACTTGTTAATAAGAAACATGGCTGACAAGATTGATTCTTCCCAAAATTTGAGCAGCATTGAAGCACGAAACAATATAGCTCTTGCAACCTCGAGGATGTGTCTATGCTTTCTTTCAATGACCCTATTGTGTTGAGGGGTATAAGCTGCACTTCTCTGGTGTAATATCCCATAAGAGCTCAATATATCCCAACACGTTTTGTTGGTAAATTCAGCCCCATTATCACTCCGCAATATTTTGAACTTAACTGCAAACTGTATTTTACATGGAGAGGAATTTTTCAAGGATAGGCACAGCCCTTGTCTTATTTCCTAAGTACTGATAAGCTTAATTCATATCATATTTTGGGCATCATTAGCTTATCATTTCTTATCATATTCTTCCCTAATCACTTCATTTATGCCTTATTTTGTGCTTAATTGCATTGATACAGATTAAGAGATCAAATGTGGAAGAACTGGATGAAACTGTGCAAAATTATAAAGAAAGGGATCAAAATGGCTGAAGCTCAAGTTTTCTCAAGTTACTTGGTGTTCTATGCTCAATTTCATGTCAAAGTGATGGTCCAAGGTTAAGTGCTACATATTTTCGTGTGATATATACAATACATGGAGCCAAAGACATCAAGAGACACCAAAATACCGAATCTGGAAAGAGCCAACAACTCATCTAAAGGGTGTTTAGCTACTTCGGGCAAGAGGAGTGAAGTGACTGCTCAGTTCTTCCAACAAACATATCTATCAAACCACTGAAGGGAGAGAGCTGTAATTTCACAAGGGTGTTTCCCTAGAAGTTCTTTACAATTCTTCTTTACACATGAGAAGCAAAATAGGCAGCCAAGACCGAGTTTTAGTGGATTTTACCATTCTGGATAAAATGAAGATGGAATGTCATTGCAGTCCCTTGTATGGAAGAGATCTCATAAACGGCTGGGAGGGTGATGCTTTCCTTTCACCATATTGAAGTCCAAGAAGTCTTCTACGATTCATCTTTGCACATTACACACAAAAGCGACCTTTTCCAGTAGGGTTTGAAGCAAAATTACCATTCTCAGTTTAATGAAGATGCAATGACCGTAAAGCCCCTTGCATGACTTGTATCTTTCAAACGGCTTGGTGGATTTGCTTGTAACTTCACAGAACTCTTGCACTAGAAGTACTCTACACTTTTCATTCACACATATCACGGATCAGCGGTAGCTAGGAGGGAAATTTGGAGGCCACACCAGAAGCTGGTCCTGAAAGCCTCGAGACTGGAATTTCTGCTGGTTTATGCCATGGATTCGAGCAGCTGCTATTTTTCCTTACTTGTATCAGCTGATGCTTTAAGCATGAGCTAATTATGTAGACTTAGGGCTCGGTTGAGCGAAGCTTTATTGCTTTTAACCATGATTTTATGAACTATTGAATCTTTCTTGCAAATGTCTTATATGAGAATGTACTGTTTTGTTAGTTCATGTGTTTAGGCCGAATATTGTGAATTCATTTGGGTGATTTACATTCATTACCAAATCAAGTGTGTAGATTCGACACTAGGTTGCTCACACTGCCGTACTTTGTGCATTACCCCTAACTTGTGGTGTTATGTTAATGAACAAGACCACATAGATCTTAAGTTGACCCAAAGCTCAATTGTGTTTACCAGTTGGCCGTTCTCTGGGTATTACTCCTAACCTGCCTCTAAGTAGGTTATACCGACTATCACCTTGACCATAAGGGTAGTCATACATGTGTTTAGTGGTGTTAGATAAGCAATGCACCATAGTCCTGAGTTGCCCCTCTTATTCGTGATCATAACTAGGATTTATGAGTTATTTGATTCAAGTGTTGTGACACCATTTGAGGTATACTCTCTTAGCTTCTAGTTGTAATTTGTTTGATTTAATTCTGTTTATTTGATTGTTAGATACAAACCTTTGAATGTTAAGTTACTTTGGTAGTTGTTGTAGGTTGATTTCATGTTGATGAATTACTCTTTGTAGATCTTGACCCTTGCTTACCAGCATTGTATTATAATTTGGCCGTGACTTTGCATGCATCAAGTTTTTGGTGTCGTTGTCGGGAAGTGACTGCCATTACATGCCATTAATTTGCAACAAACTACATTGTTTTCCTTTTTATTTTAGTTTCTGTTTTTAGTTTCTTAAGTTGCTATTTTGTGGCAGCAGGAAGCTTATGAGCAAAGCACCTTGTGCTTCACGTGCTGAAATGAGTTTGGCTGCTTTGCAGGATATTACTCAGAGGAGTGCTGACCTTCTAGCTCAGTTATGCAACCCAATGGGAGCTTCAAGGCTGAAATTCAGAAAGAAGAAGATGGTATGACTGCTCTGAGGGAGAATACTCAGAAGAATGTTGATATTTTGGCTCAGTTTAATAAAAAAAGTGTGAGCTTCAAGGTGGAAACTCAAGCTCAATTCCTGTATGGAGATGATCAGGATATAAGTCATTGTCAAGATCAAGATGATATTCCTATGGATCAATTGATGTACCGTGATCACCAAAGAACTCTATACAAGTCAGGCAATGCTAGAGGTAACCAAGGTTATTACTTTGAGTTGCCAACCTTCAACACTTGGGTGAATGACCATCAGGGGCTATCTTTGAGCAACGAACAGCAAGCAATGAGCCCACTATGACCCCAACCATATCAGGAGCCTTCTGAAATCATGCGAAGCACTATAAAGGAGCTAATTCTAAGAGAACCATGCCATGCCAACCCGTTGGAAAGTAGCAAAGAGTGGGATGAAAATGGGAAGAGACTTCTTGAGTTTTGGAAGCCATTTGCTAATCCTATAGAATTGAAACTGCAAGCCAAAGAAGAAGAAGAAGTGGCACTTGGGCAGCAGCCATATCTTGAAGAGGAACCATGCAAACATGTTAATCAGGTCCAAGAGTTTCTTCTTGTTGGTCTAGAGTACTCCATGAATGATCCCCTACTGAACCAGAATGTCATCTGTTTGAAAGAAGAGAAGCAAGTGCTCCTTAAAGTTGTTGAGTCAATGGGGGAAAGCGTAAAAATCCAAGCAGAATAGCACAAGATATATCATGGACACGGATCTAAAGTCACACCCAAAAATGCTTCTCCATGAATAGATTATGTAAACACAAGTTATTCCTTCAAATATGAATAGCAAACGTCCGAACCTCATAGTTTTGATAGGCATTCTCAAGCCTTCCACAAGTGTTATTATTAGAAACATAATCCCCAAACCAAATAAACAGAACCTAGATAAATAACCAAACAGAGTTTAACATCCTTGCAAGCTCATAAGTATTATTCGAATGAAGAAAACATTAAACCAAGAGCCCGCCCACCTTTCCTGTGGCCTGGAATCTCGCCTAATCCCCTCTCGCACCTGTGAGTATGGATGAAAAACAACGGGCATCCGTGAGCTAAAGCTCAGTGAATAACAAGTAAATGAGATGTACAGAAGGTTTCAAAAGTTATGAAACAAGGTATAGAATCCAAGGTTTGCTAAATGAAATGTTACGCAAGAGAGATGGTTTTAAAAACATTTTCATATGCTGCAAAGAAAGGATTTAACTGCAAAATCTTAGCCAAGGAAGTTAACACTAAAACAGAAAACTGCAACCCATTCCAACCTTCAACGAGTTCTTCACTTGAACCATGTAACATATAACTCCATACTTTCCTTTCCGTATCTCCCAAGCATCTTCAGAACGACCCAAACACGCTCGAGCTATAAATAAATCAACCCAGATCGATCTATAGTTGCCAACATGAGGCCGACTCCCCAACTACAGAGCCTCGACTCAACAGGGCAAAAAAATGCCAAACCTGAATTCCTCCCAAATCACCACAGCCAAATTTCAAGTACACTTGTCAACTTTCAAAACAAAACAACAGTCTAGCAAGCACAATGTTTAACACATAAGATCCTTCTCCCTAAGCGCATCAAAGTGTTTTAAAGAATTCTAAACTGATAAGAGAGTTTAGAAACAGAGTTTTAAAAACTTTCTATGTATATTTTCGAATGCCCTTCAGAAATTGGTAGCCATAAAGGATTTTGCAAATACATCCCCCCTTTTTACACATGCTCATCTACCCCATCCAGAAATTTAATTCAAACGAGGATTTGGAATAATGGAATAAAAAAATTATGCACACGGCCAGAAATCAACAGCTGTTTCTTCACACTTGAACCAGATTCATGTAACATACATGCTTTCCCCCAAATTTTCAATTTTCAAAGAAACACAAAGAACACACACATAGTGGAAAAATTCGTAATCAGAATCCAAAACCCCCTATAGCAATCTTAATCAATCCCTTGGTACTCAATTACTCACCCTAAATTCCAACAACCTCGAACCTCTGCGTGAACGATGGTGAAAATGAGCAACCCCCTTTAGGACTCTCCCGCAGTTGGTATTTATAAGCCAGAACTCGCATCGTCAATTCGTCTTCACTTCACGGCTCTCATGGGATTGTGCTTATCCTTTAGATTTTCCGCGATCCCGTGGATATACTTGTGGTTAGCCGTGCCAATCCCCCCTAGAATTCGTTGCGAGTCGAAGTGGACTCTTCTCCAATGGATTTCCCTATTCTCCTTCTTCGCATCAGTGGGGGTTTATTCTCCAACTATGGGCCACGAGATTTGGGCTTAGGAGCTTTAATCCCGAGCTCAATTTGGGTCACGGGGATTTTATTTTTTTGTAATTTCATCAGCCCACTTCGTGAGCTCAACCCTTTTTTTAAATTCCCTATTAATATAAATCTTTTATATGTAAATCGACACCTTCTCATTACTTATGCCCCCTTAACTACCCAATTACCTAGTTCTTAGGATATAATAATGAGAAAGAGTTTGCAAGGGAAAAATTTGTACCGTTACAGAGATGCTCCCACATATGCAGAGTCCTCTCAATGACCCAATCCAGCTTAAAAGGAAGCCACCTTTCAGAGACAAGTAGACTTGGGATCAAGGAGTGATTGAGTTTAAGTTGTACCAGCAAAGTCTGACAATGGAGATTGGATCTCACTTGGAGAAGTTGTCCACAGAAGCACGAGAAGAAGCTCAAAGATCTCCTGTTGTCAAAGAAGATGAGAGAGCTGCAGAGGAAAGTGAGCCATGGAAGAGTGATGTATGCTTGAAGGTCAATGATGAACTTTTCCACTTAGCTGCCATGGCAAGAGATAAACACTTGGGAAGTTTGGAGGAGCGCAAAAATGCAGTAAAAAGATGTTCACTCTCTCAGGCCTTCAAGGAAAGCAATGGACAGGAGCATGATTCAAATATGTCTGCTGAGAATATTTGAAGGCCAAGCATTTCTTGGATGTAGGATGAGTTGAAGTTAAACAGGTCTATCTTGAGACCATAAACCCAAAGCTTCTTGGGAGACAACACAAGTTAGGTACATTTATTGTTTTTATGTTTTTCTTTAAATTTTCTAACACTTTTTAAAGTAGGGTGCAGCAAGCAAGCTAGAGTTCACATCAAGTGTGGGGTGAGACCCCTAGGACCAGCTACTCAAGCGAAAAGGCCAGCAAGCACAAGTTCAGAGGCATCACACCTGGTTGTGTTGCTCCTTAACCCCCTTGAGCATATAAACTCTATGATTTCTGCATTGATTTCTGTTTTCACTTGAGGATAAGTGAGATTTGAAGTGTGGGGTAGGGGTTTGTAGCACATCATGCTCTTTATTGAGGTCTTTGTACCTATTCTATTGGTTGATGCACTTTTAGGCCCAAATTTTTAATTTTTGCTCATTATTGCTAAATTGGGTAAATGCTGAGCTATGTATGTTTCTATAATTGTGGCTTGTGGTCTATTTTTCCTATTTGCGAGAAAAAACTGAACTCTTCATAGGATTGAATGGAGAGGGTGCATAAGTTGATAGTGGTCCGAAGCAAAGGTTTCACACTTTTTGAATGGGGGAAGGGAGTCATGCAGGTTTTACTGGTTTCTGAATGAGGAGATTTGGTGAACTTGCTATTGACCTTATCATCAGAAAGCATAACCCAGTTGAAGCTCAAAAGAGTGCTGAAAAAAAGAGAACAAGAAAGCTTGAGAAAAACAACAAAAGAATGAAGGATTCAAGATCTCTTATAAGAAGATAAGGGGTGCGTCTACACAGCAAAGTTGTTCATAAAAACATCTGAAATCCCCCCTTGAATATCAAAATGACGTCTGAGGTCCAACATATCAAAGCTAAACATAACTCTGGAGCAAATTCAGAAAAGACAAAAGAAGATCAGCAACAAAGAAAGAACAAAAGAAGGAGCTTATCACACACTTTAAAAGAAGAAGATATTGGCTATAAAAGAATGAAGAAGAAAGGTATTGAGCAGCTGATCACCCTTATCCCTTGTTTAGACTCGACATAAAATACCATCCACGATTCATTTAAACCAAATGGAGAGGCCATAATAATTTGCTCCAACTCCATCAATGAGGCCTTTACCTAAACACTACCCCTAAATTGAGTGTGCGTTGAGACTTGGCTTGAGATTGCTATGAAAGCTTGTGCACCAGGAACGTGGTATAGGTTGAAGAGTTTAGTTAGTCCCTATAGAAACAGGATCTAGATTAAAAAAGACACACTTAGGATTGCTAGTGAGATATGAACCAAGATAGTGTAGTGAAGTTGTTTTTCCTTTTAAGTGTTCTGCCATGATCTAAACCTTCACTTGAGTCCACATAAGCACAAAACAAGAACACTGAGCATCATATATACACTGTCTTGTCTAGTTTATTGCAGTTCTTATTGATTTTATGCTTGAGGACAAGCAATGTCTAAGTGTGGGGTAGCTTGTTATGCTTAATTCATATCACGTTTTGGGCTTCATTAGCTTATCATTTCTTATCATATTATTCCCTAATCACTTCATTTATGCCTTATTTTGTGATTAATTGTGTTGATACAGATTAAGAGATCAAATGTGGCAGAACTTGGCAAAACTGTACAAAATTGTGAAGAAAAGGACCAAAATGGCCGAAGCTCAAGTTTTCTTAAGTTACTTGGTGTTCTATGCTCAAGTTCATGACCAAGTGTTGGTCCAAGGTCAAATGCAACATATTTTAGTGTGGTATACACAATACTTGGATCCAAAGACACTAAGTGACACCAAAATGCTGAATTTGGAAATAGCCAACAACTCATCTAAAAGGTGTTAAGCTACTTCAGGCAAGAGGAGTGAAGTGATTGCCTAGCCCTTCCTACGAACATATCTCTCAAACCACTGAAGGGATCGAGCTGAAATTTCACAGGGGTGTTGCCCTAGAAGTGATATACAATTATTCTTTACACATGAGAAGCAAAAGGGGCAGCCAAGATCGAGTTTTAGTGGATTTTACCATTCTGAGAAAAATTAAGATGGAATATCAATGCAGTCCCTTGAATGGAAGAGATCTCACAAACGGCTGGGAGGGTGTTGCTTTAGTCTCACCAAATTGAAGTCCAAGGAGTCCTCTACGATTCATCTTCACACATTACACACAAAAGAGGCCTCCCCAATGGGGTTTGAAGCAAAATTACCATTCTGGATTTAATGAAGATGCAATGACCGTGCAGCCCCTTGCATGACTTGTATCTTTCAAACGGGTTAGTGGATTCACCTGTAACTTCACAGTATTCTTTCCCTAGAAGTACTCTACACTTTTTATGCACATATATTGCAGATCAGAGGCAACTAGGAGGGCGATTTGGAGGCCACACCAGAAGATGGTCCTAGAAGCCCCGAGACTGGAATTTCTGCTGGTTTAGGCCATGGATTCGAGCAGCTGCTTTTCTTCCTTGCTTGTATCAGCTCATACTTTAAGCATGAGATAATTATGTAGACTTAGGGCTCGGTTGAGCGAAGTTTATTACTTTTGACCATGTTCTTATGAGCCATTGAATCTTTCTTGCTAATGTCTTATATGAGCATGTACTGTTTTGCTAGCTCACGTATTTAGGCCGAATATTGTGAACTCATTTGGGTGATTTACATTCATTGCAACAACAAGTGTGTGGATTTGACACTAGACTTGCTTACACTGTCGTCCTTGTGGTATTCCCCCTAACTTGCGGTGTTATGTTAATGAACAAGACCACATAGATCTTAAGTTGAGCCAAAGCTCATTTGTGTTTACCAATTGGCCGTCCTTGGGGTATTACACCTAACCGGCCTCTAAGTTGGTTAGACTAGCTATCACCTTGACCATATGAGTAGTCATACATGTATTCATTGGTGTTAGATAAGCAAGGATTGGTTCTTTGGTGATTAGATTCAGTCATGAGTGATTTAGTGAGGCAATACACTATAGCCCTGAGTTGCCCCTCTTATTTGTGATCATAACTAGGATTTATGAGTTGTTTGGTTCAAGTGTTGTGATACCATTTGAGCTATACTCTCTTAGCTTCTAGTTGTAATTAGTTTTATTTAATTCTATTTAATACATTGTTAAATACAAACATTTGAATGTTAGGTTACTTTGATAGTTATTGTAAGTTTATTACATGTTGATGAGTTAATCCTTGTGGATCTTGACGCTTGCTTACCAGCATTGTATTATAACTTGGCTGTGAACACTTAGCATGCATCAAGTACCCCTGCTGTAATCATCAACTATTATTAAGAAATAAGCTGCTTCACATAAAGAAGGTTGAGCAAAATGCCCTCATATGTCTATGTGAATGAGTTCAAAACAGTAGCTTGTATTCGTGATATGTGATGGAAAAGGAAGCCTACATTGTTTAGCTTTATGGCATGCATCACATGGTAATTCAAAAGCAAATTCACTAAGGAAAAGATGAGACAGAACTGTATTTGATGGATGACCCAACCTATCTTGCCATATACAAGTTTTGACAAAATTACTGAACATCATAGAGTTACATCCAAATGGCTGGCAATCGGGTCTTGATGGAGGGATGAGCGGAAGTTTTTTCTGCGACTGGAGGAGGTACGGGCCCAAAAACTCTTTCCCTTTAGCTATTACTTCTCTAGTGTTAAGGTCTCGTATGAGACAACAAGAGGGATAGAATGAAAATAAGATGTGAGGAGATTTACTCAGTTTTGACACAGACAACAGGTTAAACTTGAAGTCAGGCATAAATAATGTATCTGTTAATGTAAGACGAGATTTTAATATCGATGTCCCAATGCATTTAGTCTCAGACCTTTGTCCATCTGCCTGATGAACTACTAACATCCCTGGATCTGCTTGTCATTTGTAAGAAGTCTTAAGTCATGACACATATGGCTGGAGGCTCTGCTGTCAATAATTCATGCACCTGAAGGTATATAAGAAGCCATAATAAGTGCATTTATATAAGTTGTACCTATGAAGTGGGGGTATGATTGCTAATAACTCAAAGATATTTTTCAAGGTATTAAATTTTGGTATCCAACTGATATTAAATTTTGGTAATAACTCAAAGATATTTTTCAGGATATTATTCGAATAATCCCTCACAAATGACTTGAAAAATATTTTCCTTGAGCAAGAGAAGAACCATATACTTAAATCTCAATATCTTTCGAGTTGAATTGATAAGTCGTGAGGTGAGATCATGACTTAGGCTCAGATGAGTGAACTATATCTTGAACTCATTTCGGGTTTGGGTCAAAACCTCACATCACGTATATAATTCTTTAGGTGTACAAACTCCGCAATACAATCACTTGCGCATTTATTTCCAGGTCTATGCGCATACATTCGTTTCATGAATGCTCTAGAAAGATTGACTAATATCTTTCATAAAAGGTGGTCAACCTTCACATCCACCAAGGTGACTCATACGCCCCCACATATGGGAGGGAATCATTAAGAGCCTAAAGTTCATCCTTCGTCACACTCACATGGTTCCTGCCCCCACAGATGGGTAGGATCATCAAGTAGCTTATGATTCTCAATCCCCGCAGGGAAGAGCCAGCTACTATCGCTCAATAACTTTCAACCTCCACAGAGCCACACATGGGAAAGCCAGCTACTGTAGCTTCATGACTTTCAATCTCTGCAGAGCTCCACAGGAGAAAACCAACTACACATGATCCTTGACTTCACATCTTCGCCAGAACTGAAAGGCACCCTACGGCTCTTTACCCCTACGCATTGGGAGAGTCATCTGAATCTGTCCTCTGCCCCTTGCAGTGGAGAAAATTTCAAGGTAGCCCTATGATTCTCAATCCCCGCAGGGGAGAACCAGCTACATAGATTCTCTACTCTCCCACATCCCTCGGTTTGACAGAAATATATCAATGGCATCCAACCTCTGCCTCTCAAGTAACGAGAATCTCAAAGTAGCTCCATGACTCTCAATCTCCGCAGAGTCCCGCAGAAAAAAGTTAAATACCAGATTCTCTACCCCCCACAATACTTCAGTAGGTCGAATTAGTGCCGTCTGGATCCATCTTCTGCCCCCTCAAGTGGGGAGAATCGTAATATAGCTCATGACTCTCTAACTCTGCAGATCCTTGCAGGGGAGAGCCAGCTATCTCGATTCTCTACTTCTCATTCCTCGGCAAGATGTCCAGACCATCCACGTATGGGAATCCTCATTACTCTCTACCCTCACGCATGAAGAGAGTAGTCTGCGATGATCTTCTACCCCCATGCATGGGGAGGATTGCAAATCACTATTATTGCTCTCTACCCCCATACATGTGGAGAACAGTCTGCAATTATCCTCTACCCTCACAAATGGGGTGGATCACAAATCATTGTCACTGCTCTCTATCCCCACACATGAGGAGAGCAGTTTGCAATGATCCTCTACCCTCATGCATGAGGAGGATCACAAATCATAATCACTACTCTTTACCTCCATGCATGGGGAGAACAGTCTGCAACAATCCTATATCCCCACACATGGGGAGGATTGCAAATCATCATTACGGTTCTATATTTCCATGCATGTGGAGAGTCATCTGCATCGGTTTTCAGCTACCTCAGATGGGGAGGATTGCAAAGTAACCCATGACTCTCTACCCCCATGCATGGGGAGAGCCATCTACAGCAATCATCTTCATCCTAATCATTGGAAGAACCGAAATGTAACAAATGGGGAGAGCCATTTGCAATCGTCCTTAACCCCGACATGCGAAGGGAGAGTAATATACTCAAGTGTTAATATATTTCAATTTGAATGGAAAAGTTGTAAAGTGAGACTACAACACTGGCCCAGTGAGTGAGTGAACTATGTCTTGAACTCTTGAACTCATGAGTGAACTAAGTCTTGAACTCATTTGGGCTCGGTTCACTATTCTAACATTACGTATATCACATTAATGTATGGTAGCTCAGGATACATGGAAATTTGTTTTTGAATGGCTACAGGTGTAACAGGATGAGGCATAGGAAGGACGGTAGCATGAGTTCGAGGGACTAAAAGGCTTGGGGATACCATGTGAGGTCTAGTGGGCATTTTGGCTTGCTACGATGTGGTTCTTGTGGAAAGCGCGGAATGCAGCTCATTTTGACAATCAAGTCCCAGTACCACGAGCAATCTTGAGTAGGGTCCAAGTCTCAGCTTGGGGTTGGTGCAAATCTAAAGCAAAGACAGGCTCTTTTCCGTATGGGAATGAAGCATGGATCCAAGAATCGAAAGTCTGTTGTAGAATTTGTACATGATAGTGTAGACATGTAAAACAACGGACTGACTGTATATTTTTTGTGATATAATATATTTTCTTAATAAAAAACGTATATAACTCTTACCCCCACATATCGGGAGAATGGTAAAGTGCCATATACCAGTTGCATCCGCAGATGCGCATCCACCCTCAATGGTCGATGAATCAAATCCTTTTCGCTCAAACCACCCACACATGAGCTATGAATCTTGAGAAATACTCAACGGACAGTTAATGCATACAATTCCATAATAATACATCGCAATGTAATGTACACTCATGGAACACCAAGAATCGGTAGAATATGCATATCACCATAGCCAATTAGTAAGAAATGAAGAACATGTTACCACATGCAAAATAATATTTTACCTCATGGTTCTTACCTTATTGGCTCTTACCACATGAGCTCCAATTCTGACCTTATTGGCACTTTCAATAACCATGCTCAGACTTTGAGTATATCAACTCAATCTGCTTACTGCATAAGCGATATCAAAATATTAAAAATATTAGTAGTTCATGGAAAACTATGACACTCCCAATAACCACCATCACGGCAGACCAACTAATTGTGGTACGCTGGGGACCAATCCTTACCCACACTTCCTCCTATTTGGCATAGTTGTTCAAGGATAAAAACAAACATCGACTTCATTTAGGGATGGTAAAGTTGCCCCGTCCCGGCGGGACAATCCAGACTCGCCCTGCCGTCGGAGCGGATCCGGGTCTGGGTCCAAGGTCTCGAACCCATCCCGGACCCGGACATTATATATACATTTGTTTTTTAGTTTTAACTTTGTTTACCGATATTTTTATTTTTATTTCTTGCACTTGATTCACGATCGGAACATATATAATATTCTTCGCTCGCTTTGCTAAAAAAATATAATATTCATCACTTCTCCACTTGTACAACCTAATTGTGAAGGAAAAAAATTATATTGGGTAGTGATGGACAACATGGAATAATCCATATTATTCCTGCAAAATGACAACTCGGGGAATCAAGAATATATGTAGAAACATGTGCAATATTCTTGAAATGGTAAACACATGTTGCATCTCTAACAATTATTTTCCTATCAATCACTCTAGAGATAAATAGTTTGTAAATAACTTGTTTATTTTAATTTTTAATAGAAATTAAAGCTGATTTGCTAAAAAAACTTTAGAGATAAATAGTAAGGCTGAGTAAATTATTCTAAGGAAGACACCGAAATAATAATTAGGTTTGCAAATGGGAATCAATATTTTTGTCTCATACCGGAAATAGAAATTAAAATTTGAGTGTTTATATACATTAATTAAACGCGATTTCACAAAAAACTATATGGGCTAAGTTGGGAAAATTGTTGGGTCCAAAAAATTTTGTACTCTGGCGGGTCCGCATGGGGTGACCCGCACCCCCTCCCCCTGGGTCGGGTCGGGTCTGGGTCCAGTTTTTACAAGGGCGGGACAGGTCTGGGGCGGCTCTGACCCGCCCCACCCCGCCCCATTGCCATCCAAGATTAGACCATTTTGTTCCATCATCTATAGAAATGGGAACTTTTCAAACTCATCTCCCGCACCAGGTATTCGCGTGTGATGGTAAGTACTCGATGGGCGAGTTTCATAAAACATTTACTGATTGCGTCAATTGTTGTATATACCTTCTCAACTGACTCCCGACACACAACAAAGTTAACATCCCCCTAGCAAGAGTTGAACCAATTCGCCCATGAACTACAGCGTCAGGTTGACTCCATTCCCTTTATCTATATTTGGTTGCCTATAGGAGATAAGTTAAGCTCCTGCAAACTCTGGAAACCTACTATAGATAAGATGACCAGAAAGCTATCAAGTTGGGAACTACACTACCTCTCCTTTGGAGGTAGACTGGTATTGTTAAAATTTGTGATCAAAAGTATCCCAGTTTATCTCATGTCGATGTACAAGGCATCAAAAACTGTGCTGCGGAAGATGATTCAACTGCAGAGGAAATTTCTATGGGGATGAGGAGATAAAACGGGTCAAGAGATCACTTGGGTGGCATGGGATAATATCTTCCAGAACATGGATTATGGTGGTCTTGGATTAATTCATCTGGAAAATTTTAATGAGGCTCTGTTGTGTAAGTGGGGTTGGCATCTATTGCAAAACAATGACAGTTCGCTATGGAAAGAACTATTGGAATCACAGTATGGTGATTTCAAAATAACGATCTGGTTTGAGAGCACAAACCAAAAGTTGGACTCTTACTCAACATGGTGGAGATTAATTGTGAACATAGTCAAAAATGCTGAGTGGTTTGGGAAGAACTGTAAGAGAAGAATAGGGGATGGATCAGATACCTACTTCTGAGAAGATTTGGGGTGCCCAGGCTACTGAATATGATCTATACCCCATGCTATACATTAGAGCTAAAGACAAGTATTGAACAATCACCCAGAAACAGGAGTGTGGAGAATGACACTGGCAGCGGTCTAATACTCTAAGTTTGGTGAATGACACACACCTATAGCTATTGGTAGCAGATATTGGGGATACTCATCTATTAGTTGATCAACCAGATAAATGGAATTGGATCCCTGGCAACTCTAGCATATCTACAGTAAAATCTGCATACCAATAAAGAAGAGCTACCTTGGGCAGACGCTCAACACATGATAAGCACCTAATTAGGGCTTATTTCATACTACATTTTAGTCCATTTCATTCCCTAAACACTAAGATTTAAGCTCAAAACATGCATTTTTCCACTATCTTATGAATTTGGGTACTAGATTTTATGTTGTAACAACTTAAGCTTAATTCACTACATATTTTGCTAGGATTTAATCAAGCA
>JAOYMZ010080867.1:0-11464 GCA_025802335.1 Pinguicula primuliflora
GGGTGAGGGGGATAATTGATAGAAGACTGTTGGTTTATCTTTCGGGATAAAGATAATTGCATAAAAAGATATGGTGTGCCTTATTCTGGCAGGGATGAAAGAAAAGAAGAAAGTGACGTTGGCAACCATGTTGTGAATGAGGAGTAGGTTTCTCGTTGTTGTTATATCTATTTATAAGGGCTGAAATTATCATAATTTCGTCGTGAACGTGGTATCCAGTTGTTCAATGTCAAAATACAATATGAAAAGACTCGCTCTGTTAGTGAAAAGACGCAACTTTGCGTGGATCATGAAAAAATTACACGCGCCGTCTATGAAAAGACGCGCTGTGTTAATGTATTTAGAAACAAATACCTATGGTTTAGGGCTTGACTAAGGTATCCGGGTTAACCACATATAGTCACGCAATGCATACTGAATGAATAAGATTTTACAAAATACATGCATTGTTAGGGTTTAGGGTTTAACAATGACGAGAAATATGCAATTGGACGTGGTGTATCCGAATAAATTAGTCGGGCCCTAAATCCTATAGGCTAGAACTTTGATGAGAACTACGTGACTTGATGTTGTATACCTGAATACGCCAGGCCCAAAATTCCATATGCTAGAACAATGACCATAACTATACGACTACACGTGGTGTACACGAATATGTTAGTCGGGTCCTAAACCTAGACGATAGAACAATTTCGACAACTACGTGACTAGACGTAGTATAACCGATTACATCAGTCGAGCCCCATACCCTAAATTTATAAACAACCAAGATTCAATAATTATTCCTAAATTCGTCTTCTTGGACTTTAACTAATCACTCTTGAGTCGTGACCACATTCAGAATGTCAAAACTTTATTCTTTACATGTAATTGCACTATGTATGATTCATTCATCTCCAAGTCAAGATACTCCTACTAAGGAATATAATGAAGTCTGTTTGTTCACAGCAACCGACATGTATGAAAATATGATATTATCTTACATTGTGCGTCCAAAATAAGTGATATTGACACACATATCATTACAAGATCCTCCAATACAAAACCCAGACAGGTTGTCCCAGTGGTTGAGGACCTGAATCTCACAACTTGAGGTGCAGATTTGAATCCCATTGGGAGCAAACAATTCATTTGGACAACGACCGTGGGCCTCGGGCTGAGTTTTGCCCAGTTCATTGGTGGAGATCGCCGCGTATGAACTCTCTATTGGGACTAGTCAGGCACGAAGGACTTGAACACCCATAGGATCATCAAAAAAATATCCTCCAACACAATTTACTTTTATTAGGCTATAGGGTCCGACTACGCACGGTGAACTTAAATATATAGGCGGGCCCTATAGCCCAATAATGAATGACGATCCGTGTTCTTTTTTCCATTAACATAAATCAGGATAGTATCGTCGTTCATTCTTCGGTGGATGCGGTAAATGCGACAATATGCGGTGAACCCAGCATCGGCATTCGGTGCCCGACACTAACCCTGTAACCCACCATAACACCATCGAACAATGGATACTGTTCCATCCCCTTCACGCTTTGGATGCCCTATCTACCCCCCGCTGGCGGGTAGGGGTTTCTCTGTGTGATTTGCTATGCTTGCTTGCCCATATCGGCGTACTCTATTGCCTGCTAGTTAGGTTAGCGAAACTTTTCCGGTAGCCTTAAGTCGCCACGCATTTGGGGAAGATTTTCTCTTCTATACTCCCTTCAAAAAACCATTAGCTCAAAAAGGACTAAGATTGTGGAAAGATCACTGCCATCTTAGCGAAGGCGCTGACTCTTTTGGGATTAACACGTTGGGTCTCGGTCATTGTCGATAACTGTGCGGTTGTATAATAGTTGATGGATCGACTAACTTATTTGGGTTTACCACGCGCATTCGCAAACTTACCATCAGACCTGAATCAAACAACGGATGTTGTGCTAATTACAGGTTAGTTAGATCACGAATGCTACTTCCGGGATAATCATGATTGGTTGAGGTCGGGCCGATTACTATGTTTGTTCCGACTATGCTGTTCGGGATATTTAAGTATGGTATAACAAAACTCCCGACCATGTATAGGCAACTTTTAGGATGGATAAATTCCCGACCACACATCACGTAAATGAATACAACTGAATCCTTCTTCTCAAGTCACAATATGAAAAATTGGAAAAGGTACGATACAAACTGCAGCACCTCATTCTCGCCATCCACTTGTAGTTTCGCTTTCCTTATCAACACAGCCACTGTTGCATGTCTTCGCATAGTGTCCGAGGATACCACACTTCAGGCAACAATTCTTGCACTTCATTCTTGCTTCGCCCTCCGATGGATAATGCGAAGAAATTGGTCTTTCTCTCTTCTTGTCAGGAACCTTTGGGGTCGGCAAAGGAGGTGCATTGATGGGAACGACATGGAGATGTACGTCGAGACATGGATTCTCGTCATGCTCCCTTGTATAGTCCGGTGCCGGCGAGTTAAGACTGTGTGAACTCTTGTTGTCATCTATATAAGGTGACTTGGCATAAATGTTCATCACGACTTCTGTTTCATTGACGTTGAGTTGACGTGCAACCAGTCCGTTAGCTTTGGTCTCACCTGTTGCCACATCAATTGTGACGTACTCATGTCTCGGTGTAACTATGGAGCCAGACTGCGTGCATTCCGTCACTCTCTTTGGATGCAAAACAATTTTCAAGATATGTCTTGTTGAATCCTCGTTCTCACGTTGGTTTAAAAATCCCACAACGTCGTCGTCATCACGCAGGAAAATGGTCGACTTTGCATGGCCGAACTTCCTTTTGGGATTGTACTGCAAAACTAAATCTGTTGTATCTCTACTAAGTCCATATTTGGTGTAAATGAAATTTAATAAAGATGTGAACGATAGGTTCTCCTCGATTTGAACAGCTCTCAAACTACCGTCGACGTCTGTTCCTATAAGCTCCGGAAGATCCTTTACTTCATCAAGATTTACAATTTTATAAAATAAAGTCAGCTTCATCTGTAAATAATAGATAATAGGGTTACTCGATCAAGCACGATAATCACGACTACAAGGCGTCCGGTGACTGAACGCAGGCCGCACCCTGTATTCTTGACCACAAATCGATTGAATTAACCCAAAGAATAAACGTTCGGATCAAGGAATTGAAATTCTCACACCAAAATGCATGACCCTTATCCACTAGTATGTCTCCCTTATTTCTATCCGTCCAGGGGTCAACAAGAAAGCAACTACTCTATATCTAATATGACGTCTTCAACTCGTCCTATCAGCGGTCATGTCATCGGAGAGGTTTAATCCTTCTAAATCTAATCTAATTTGCTCATCTCATGTCCTCTTAGGTCTCCCCTGCCCTCATCACCCTTCGATTTGTAATCCTTCGACTCTTCTGACTGGTTCGTCCAAACTCCTTCGGCATACATGACCAAACCAACATAACCTTCCCTCCATCAGTTTGGCACTTATAGATGCGACACCTAGTGTACCTCTAAATACTTCATTTGGAATCTTGTCTAATCTCGTGCGACCAAACATCCACCTCAGCATATGCATCTCCGCCACATGTGAAAGACTCATAGCCCAACACTCTGACCCGTAGAGTATCGCCGGTCTTATAACCGTTCTATAAAATTTTTCCTTTAACTTGAGTGATACTTTCTTATCACATAACACTCCAGTAGCCGACCGCCATTTCATCCATCTGACCTTGATGCGATGGATAACGTCGCCTTCGACACATCCTTTCATTTTATATGATGGATCCTAGATATTTGAAACTATATTTCTATTGGAGGGTCTTGTTTGCAATCATAACTTCCATACTACTTACCTCTATTTCATCGGCAAAATTGCATGCCATATACTTCATCTTCGAGCGACTCAATCGGAGATCCTTAACCTCCAATGTCTCTCTTCAATGCTCCAACATAGCATTGTCCTCCTCCTTCGTCTCAACCACTAAACTAATATCGTCTGCAAACAACATACACCATGATATTTCATCATGTAGATCCTACGAGAGTACATCCATAATTATCGTGAAAAGAAACGAATGCAGTGCTGGCCCTTGATGCAATCCTATATTCACTGAAAAATACTGAATTTAGTATTATTATCATTGTCTAAAATTGAAATATAAATCAAGGAAAGCTTACACGAGATCAAAAACGGCATGTTATGACAGAAATTCGATAACTTTCATCTCCAAAAATTTCTAAAATCTTTCTATTAGAATCTGTTTAGTTAATATGATGAATTGGATATAGTCTATAGTGAATGTTATTTAGTGGAATAAATTTTTTATCATATGTTTAACTCGCATGATTGCACAGAATTTTAGGGTTTTGGGATATAATGAGATTTCAAAATCTCATATTTAGTAGCCTCGATAATTTCAAGTAAGAATTTCAAAATTTAAGAGAATTTTCTAAGTTCTCATTTATTTTTAGAAAAAATAAAATAAAAAATAATTAAATCTTTTGATTTCGTCATCAATTTTTCATCGAACTAGCGGGTAAGGGTGGTAATACTTTCACCAGAATACAATACACCAGACATCACTGTTCGAGTGTTCGAGTGTTCGAGTGTTCGCCCGTTTCGACCGCTTAGACGCCACCTAGTGGCAAAAAATGTCATGTCGTCCCAAATTTATCATGATCGGTCTAATTGGGCGCTCAGGGGCGGCGCGGAAGTCACACTTGGGGCATGGGTGGCTGCACAGGCCGCCCAGGTCCGCCTAAGATACCTAGGTTGCCACACATGGCACCTAGGCGACCGCCATCTTGAACACTTGTACTAGCATAAATTTGTGAAATGAATTTTGTTTATTTTTTTTTACAAACTTATTGGTGATCGGTTATCCATTTTGGATAATTATTTTTGATTTGGGATAGAAAAATAATTTATATCCAGCTTGTCCCCTTTCGTGACCAGCACCACCAGATTTGTAAAAAATGACTAATTATATCAACATTGAATTGACATGATCGATTACGAGTATATAATACATGAACATGGGAAAAATAAACTCGGATTTACGTGTCATGAATATCATATGACTCACCTTAATGGTATTTGGTCAAATTTTTAACTGTATGCATTCGTATATACTGTTTTTTTAATCATTTAAATTTATTTATTTTATTAATATATGTTAAAAAATAAAATATAACAAAATGAATTCCCTGGCGGTTGGGCACCGCCTAGGCGCCCCCTAGACCGCCCAACATATAAGTGGCGTCCAGCGCTTTCTCCAACCTTGTCTGATACCCGACGAGTACAGACATTTTTTCACGTTTGTATATTAAAAATGTATCCTAAAAAATTCAGATATGGTTCAGGTATAGAGTTTCAAGCTACGAGTATTCCCGATGTAGTTTGAAGAAGAAGAAGAAGAAGAAAGTTTTCAACTACATTATAAAGATATTTTAGCTTATTGAGTTTATTTCATAATTCAGAAGTTATTCTTAGTCAAGCAATGCCTGCTAGATCTTTTGAAAATTTCGTCTGGTCGATCAAAATGAAGCGTGCTAAATGATGAAACTATCAGAAGGAGAGAATACGCATTGTGCTCTTTTCCTTCACTAAGGTTTTTCCCATTAAGTTTTACTTAGAAAGGTTTTTATCGAGGCAACATCTCAAATGCGGATTAATAAGAATAATGTACTCTTTTTCCTTGACTAGATATTTCCACAGAATTTTCTTATTAAGGTTTTAACAAGTCATATTCTTAATACAGTTGAATTCAAGAGGAAGTGTTATGAATATGATGAATATTTGTTGTATTTGTGGCTTTAATTATCTTATGTATCTAGCCGTGTATCTCCCCTATATTCTACACACTCATGAATCTACACATGTATCTAATTAGTTCATGTATATTCATTTAGGATAGTTCAACGCCCCAAAGCTTATACTTGTACTTATAAATCGAGACATGCAAGTTGATGTAGAATGGATATGGTGTGGAGAAATAAATAAAGAATTTTTTTTAACAAAGCAAATATTAATTTTTATTAAAAGACAACTTATGTACAACTTACAAAATAAAGCAAATATTTACATGGCCAAATATATGGCCCAAAAACGACCGGCCTAGAGCTTCTAAAAAAAACTTCGGAATTCTTGTTATCGTCCACCTACTTCATCTTCTCCAACCACAAGTAAATAAAGGATTTGTTCTCCTATCTCTATTTTCTTTTCCATATGTCAATGCCTTTGATTTACTCAAATTCCTAGTTATTCTTTTAGTTATTTTACAACAAATATTGTATTGTTCCCTTGAAGAAGATGAATTCCCGGGAAGAAGAATTTCGAAGAGGAAGATTGATGGAATAATTGGACAAGTGACCTCGACGAAAATTCTATTTTAAAATATAACCTCATATTTCATTTTTGATTTACTTTTATTATTTTTTTACTTAAAATGCATTAAAAGAAAAGGAAGAAAAGAAATAAAATACTAAATCGTTTTAATTCCTCCTAATTAAAGTCAATCGCCGAAAGACTTTTCACTAACCCATCTCTGTTAAAAGGAAAAATTCTCCGAAAATTAAAAAAACGTAACCCTTCAATCAAAAACCTCGACCGGAATCCTTCAACATGTCATTCGAGAATTCCTCAAACACGCACGTGGACTTGAATTGAATAATTACCAGTATCGTAAAGAAAATCCTTCCGACTCACACGCGGCAAGCCCAACCAGCTTCACCACTGCAGATCAGAGTCTCAGGCAGCAAGAATGATGGTCGAACCGAAAACGTCGCAGGCTAGGGATTTGAATGGGGGCGATGACTCAAGTGGACACATTGCAGGATGTTCCCCATCACCAAATCTTCTGGTACGTTGCAGGTTGTTCGTTATGATTTACGTTATGATAAATCACATACCCGAATTTGGCGCGTTGAGAACAACTCCTTCTCTTGAATTTGAAGTTTTATTTGATTGTTGTCTACGTTTTATACACAGGTGTGAATACCGACCGACGAACCTCAACTGGTAGGCTTTCCCACATACCTACCAGCAAAGGTATACAACAGAGCACACAAGGAGTTCCTTGTTAAGGTGACAGTGCGTCAGTCATTGCGGATTATAGGGGAGATAAAGGAGCAACTGAATAAACGAGAATTTGACCAAATCCAAAGCACCTATTTGGATCATCTCCTTGATCTCGACAACTCTTGAACATCCCAAAAGAAAACATCCTCCGGTCAGCTTGCTAATTTCTTACTGCTCAGGCGAATCAAAATCTATAAGTGATTCGAGTTGTGGTTTCTTGTAGAGGAAAAGCCAATCTGGTTTGGTATAAAGGAGTTTGCCATAGTAACTAGGTTGAACTGCTCGAAGGCGCCAGTGACGGATACTTTGATGAGTGATAATTGTATACGAGACAGGTACTTTTCAGGAAGTGATAAGAACGTCACCTTTCAAAAATTTAAAAAATTGTGGGATACGATGATGAATAAGGCAAAGGAGGAGAACCAAAAGGAGGATAACAGTAATACCGAGAAGACGAAGACGAAGAAGAAGAAGAAGAAGAATGTGACGGCCGAAATGTCTACTGAGGATATCGAGGAGCAGCTCTCTGAGAATAGGATTAAGATCCACCTGTTATACCTGCTAGAGGGTGTGATCCTAGCACGTGATTATAAGAAAAATGTCGATGGTCTTGGTCTGAGCATTGTCAATGATTTGACAACGTTCAATGCCTATCCATGGGCCAGTAAGTCTTATGCGGAGATAACAAAGAGCGTGGTACAAAAAACTCTCGATACAAAGTACCTAGAACGAATCGTTAATGAGAAGGATGGGAAAAAACTCCAAGCAATCCATAAAGAGACCTACATCCTGACAGGCTTCCAGTTTACTTTACATGTAAGTGGTTTTTTATTAATGTATGTTCTCGTGTGCCATGCATGATGCTCACGTACGTGATCCAACAAGCAATTCGGGATTCTCAACTATACATAGCTGTGCACGATGCAAAGTTTAATACTCATTTTCAATTTTCTTCCACATGACATTCCTTATCCTATCCTGATACCTTTGAGGGAAGAGAGTGGGCTGTGATATATGAAGGATATTGACTATGTGACAGACGTTGAAGAATATCGGATAACTGCATTACTGGAATTGTTCGGTGATGGGTCATATATTGCTGATAACTCCGACGGAGAGGGGGACGATACTCCCCCTCGGAAATATATAGATGACCGATCCAATGGGCCCTGTCACAGTGACTTGCCAGTATCCCAAAATCCTCCTACTCAACAATATCAACAGCCTGGTCAGACTATTACCGGGAATGCATTGCCCGATTACGAGGATGAGCACAATCAAGAGTTGTATAAGATCAAGAAGAGATTAGAAAAATTCGTCAATGATGTGCTTGAAGAAGACGATAGTATTTTTGCTTGTTTTGATCAAATTAAATCAAGATGGAGAAAACGAGCGAAATATTGCATTCTGCGAATTGTGAGTTGAGGGCTGTCACGGAGGCTTTACACAAGCAGCTGAATGTTCAACATGACGTAATCAAATATGAGCAGAATGTAATAAAAAATGAAGCATCTAACAATGAGCGGGATGTAATCGAAAGTGAAGCCGAGGGTATGACACTTAATAAGACACAACCATCATTATTGATATGCAGTATTGACATTTCGGCTGAGCGAAATGTACTCGAAAGTGGCATCAGGGATACGACACCTAAGACACTCCATCATTGGTATGCAGTGTTGACTATTAGGGGATGAATAATGTTTACAGTGATGAAATTTTCACTGAAGATGTTGCTTCTAAAAAAAGAAAACGAGAAAAAACAAGTAGCTGCAAGAAAAAATGGGGGCTTAGGCTATAGGAGCACAAAGACATGATTGTTAGACGAGTTTCTAAGAGAAATAAGTCATACGATCCCAGCTCGAGGTTCACAGAAGAGACGAAAAAAATACTGGATAATCTTCTTATGTGGATGAATATGAAGGACGGACACAGAAAGCCGAAAGATATTCGGGTGACCATGTTTGTGTTTCAACGGAAGACTTCCGAGCTCTTTTGGGGACTATTGTGTGGCTGGAAGCAACAGTAAGGTTTAATAAATGCATTTAGTTCAAATTGAGCATTTCTCTAACCAATTTCTTTCTTTCAATTCTATATCTCAAATCATTGAGGAAATCCTCTATCTGATGAGGAAGAGATCAGAAAAATATGATAGCATATTTTCACAAAATAAGGTAATTGCCATGTCAATATTTTGTACTACTGTCATGAGCAACCGAGGCAAAAAAAAGACAGTAATCTTAAGAAGTCACTCATGGAACATGTGATGGCGCACCTATCCGGCCTGAGACCAGCATGGTTGGATTGCAATGTTGTTTACGTGCCTTGGAATATCGACAACAGGCATTGGGTGGTTGTCGTAATGGACTTGCGGAATGGAGAAATAGAAATTATTGACAACGAGCCAGATGCGTACAATGATCAGGATTTGGGAAAATTTATAAGACCATTGTGCAGTGTCATGACGAACATGATGAAGACTTGGGAAGCAGACTTCAAGAGGAGGTGGAACAATGGACGTGATAAAAAAAATTCCCTTCAACATGAAACGATGGATGTGGAAATGCCTAAGAGCTGTATCTTTCGAGGTTAAGCAGGGCTTGCACTCCACGTAAGTACATAATTATATGAATAATAGTGTCCCTATCGCTAGGCGCTAACTAATGGCTTGCATATTCTGATTTTGTACAAACAGCGGAAACAACGCTATCTACATGTGCAAGGATATAGAACTGCACATGATGGGGATCAAAGACAATTTTGGGAATTACATGAATCCTGATACAGTGAAACATTATAGGGAACTCTATACGACGTCGATTTTCCAAAATGAATTGCCCATTTGAGGATGCCATGTAAAGACCTAATAGTTATGTATTAATAACTTTTTGTATTAATGAGGTAGCACGTATGGCGTGGCGGTACCGAAGCCACCATTTGGTCAGTATGTCATTTTCGATATATGTAGATGTAGCGATTTGATAGTTTCTTTATTTATTAACGTTTTGTATTAATGAGTTTATCAGAGTATTTATCCTTTTGTCTGATCCTATACATCGACCATGTTCTTTAAGACCAAGCTCGGAATGTATTTGCACCATCACCATCTTCAAATAAAGTATTTTCTACGGTAGCACCATAAATGATAATTAATATAACAGAACTACAACAATTCTTTGGAATCCTCAAAAGAAATTTATGGGGAATAAGCATCGGCGAACTTTGTGCCAGCAGCCGCGGTAAGACAGAGGATGCAAGCGTTATCCGGAATGATTGGGTGTAAAGCGTCTGTAGGTGGCTTTTTAAGTCCGCCGTCAAATCCTAGGGCTCAACCCTGGACAGGCGTGAGAAACTACCGGGTGACTTATCTGTCAACTCGAACATTGGCTCGAGGCATTTTCTCTACCCCTTCTTACCTTGACAAAGCAGGGGCACCATGGTCATATAGATTATCGCATCTACATCTACATAAATCATCACCGAGATTACCTTCTTTGTCAGCTGCTAATCATTTCTCCTCTCGAAATTCCTCCCGAAGAGAAGATTGGAAAATCTACTGCCGTTGTTGTAGATGATGATGGCCGATGTTGATGACACCACCGACAGCACGATAACTATCCTTTTTGCAAACCTCACCGCATACATTGTCGCATGCACGGCAAACTATGCCTCAGCGACTGCCGACCTGGCCGTATAAGCCTACTTGTTCAGAGATCGAGATGTGGCCAAAACCGAAGTCATTGCACGTAATAATAAGAAATGCATCGCACGTTTTCTCCAAACCAAGACTCCAAACGGTATTGCATCTAAAGCACGCGCTATAGATAATTATGCAGCCACTGCTCTAGGTAATCGCGCCAAGCTCCCCAGCAAGACAGCCACTGGTGGCCTACGGACACTTGCCGCATGCACTGCATTTATTGCTTTTGATGACATAACAGCCGGCACATTCGACGACAAATCCTAGGCACTGTTCGTGGAAATGACATTCATGCTCGCCGGTAAAGTTGACCGACTTTCCGAAGAGGTGGTCGATAGAGAATATACGGCTCGTTATTGTAGTCGCGCGTACGATGCAGCAATTTTTTCATTCAAGGCCACCATCTCATCCCTTAAGGTTATAGCCGTCTATCTCCAGGGCGTCGCTGGCACCATTAATGACCTTTGCCGTGATTCCTCTAATGGCGATGACGACGACCTTGAAGCACCTACAGGCCCCGCCATGGAACCTGAAATGCATATCATCAGTAGTGACGACGACAACGAACCTGAAGCTCCTGCCTCCTCCAGCATGTATCCTGAAATCCATATAATCTCTTCTAGTGACAGTGATGGTATGCATCTATTATCATCAATGTATTTGTTTTAATGATAATAGTCAACGAATTACGACCAATATATCAAAATAACTTA